>CATIWF010153293.1:0-33079 GCA_949630135.1 Balakata baccata | reverse complement strand
CCCTTAACCTCCAAATATCTCCATATAACTTCACCTATGGCCTTAAAATATTATTCTCCCCATTATGGTATGCTTAACTCAAATTCTTACAGCTGGGCAAAAACCCTGTATTTCCGGCCCAGTCTGTTGCCTTGATTTATGTGTATGACACGAAATTGCAACGTTTCATCAAATCATCTCAATATTCATATTACGCATCATATTATCATATTAAATTAAATTTTTCATGCTCATATGTCTGTATTTAGACTCTGGTCGGTACGCCTCTGTACTGCGGTACAAACGACAGTAATACGCGTATACGGTCAAGGTTTATATCGCGGACGTGACACTAGATATGCAAGACCAAAGAAACAATAGAAAGCTTAAGAAAGGAGAGTCAAAACTGTGCACATTAGCCATATAGCAATAGTTGTTGCAATAGCCACAGAGGCTTAAGTTTCAACACTATCTAGTAAGCTTGTTTAAAAGTTTAAACAATTGCAATTTTGTATTAGTTTATGAATAAAGAATATAATTTTGTTTAATAGTTAAACAAAAGTTTTTCATTTGACTATTAAGAACAATTGTTGTTCTGTATGGTCAATTGATATTCCTTATTAAACTAAAACATTATGTAGTATAATTTATAATCTTGAAATGCTTGACTCTATCCTCAATATTAAATTTAAAGAGTTGATGACTTGAAACTATATATTATGGCATTGTCAACTTGGGCATATAAAAGAGAATCATATGATAAGTTATGATAACTTGGGGTCATTTGATTATGAATCATGTAACATATGTGAATCTCATTTACTAAGCAAGTTAACAAAATCATTTTTCAGTGAAAAAAGATGAACATGCAAAACTATTGATGGACCTTGTACATATATATATATATATGTTAACCAATGTTCATACGTGCCATAAATGGTTTTGTCTATTTCATTACCTTGATTATTATGATCACTCATAATTTAGGTATTTGTATATGGTGAGATACAAATTTGAAACCTTTGAAATGTTCAAAGAATTCAAAAATGAAGTAGGGGAATAATTTAGTAAAAGTATTAAGACATTTATATTAGATCAAAGTGAAATAATACTTAAGCTAAATGTTTTAATGTCATATAAGAGATAATAAGATTTTATCTGAATGAACTATATCTTATATGCCATAGCATAAAGATATGGCTAAAAGGAGTAGCCAAACCTTGTTAGACATGGTGAGGTACATAATAAACTTTCTAAATTCTTTAAAGTTCCTTTTATAATCATGCACATGAGATTATGTTTATGTGATAAACAAAATATGTATCAATCAGTTTATGTTGTTCCATATAAGATATGAATAACATAAAGCCTATTCTTTCATAAATGAAAGTTTAGGATTATCTTACTTAAGAGAAGTAGATAATATTGGATTAGTTAAAAGTTCAATCTAACCCTTTGTCTGTATATGGGATATCCAATGAGAGTCATTTGGTTATCAGTTTTACTACTGTTAGAAGCAAAAGGTTTTTGTTTCAAATAATGCTATCTTCCAAGAAAATAGTTTCTTCTATAATAAGATAGTGGGAGCAAGAATGAACTTGATGAAGTTCATTCTTATACTCAAGCAGACACAAATCCACTGACAATGCCCAAAATATGTTATTCATGTAGATAAACTAACAGTAAGATCTTATGAAACACAAAAGCTTTATAAGTATAGTAAGATACAGGTTGTTCCTAAGAGAAATCGATCTCTTATAAGTGAACAAAAAGTCGTATTGCTCATAGAGGATGATGAGCCTGCTACTTATGAAGAGACTTTGAAGAGTTCAGAATATGACTAATGACCATAAGCCATAAGTCGATACGGATTCCATGTCTATAAACCAAGTAAGGACTTTGGTTGATCCACCTAATAGGACAAAGCCCTATTGGGTACAAATGGGTCTTTAAGAAGACCGACATGGAAGCTAATGCAGTTGCTTATAAAGCTAAAGTTGGTAGTTAAAAGATATCTTTAAAGACAAAGGTTGGCTTTGACAAGACTTTTTACTCTATATACTATGCTTAAATTCATCATGTTACTCCTAGTCATTACTACTGATAGTGATGAGATTTTGCAAATGGATATGAAAGCTAGTTTCATTTTGGAAATATAACTTAAGATGTGTACATAACACAACCTAAGAGATTCATATCTGATGATGATAAAATAAGATGCAAATTGCAAAATCCATTAATGGATTAGTGCAAACATCCTGGAGTTAAAACATCTAAAATGATGAGATAATCAAAGAGTTTGTTTTCTCACAATATGTGGATGGTTCATGTGTTTTTAAGAAGGTTAGTGGGAGTGCTATTTTGTTCCTAGTGAAGTATGTGGAAGACATACTATTAGTAGAAAATGATCTCTCATTTCTAAGTTAGTCAATTTGTTACTCTAAAATAATTTTCCAAGAAGGATTTTAAAAGTAACATGCTAAAAAGGGATTAAGATCTATAGAGATAGATCTAAGATGTTACTCATTCTTTCTTAGTCTATATAGCTAAAATGCTAAAGTGGTTAATATGAAGTAGTCTATGAGAGGATCTATTCCTATGATCGATAGAATTACCCTTTCTAAGTCTTTATGACCAAAGATATAAGATAAATAAACTAGCATGGATGAGATTCTATAAGCCTGGTCTATTGGATTCATTATATACTATACTGTGTAGTAGGCCCAATGGATATCATGCTATGAATGTCATGAGTAGATATCAATATGATCCCATCAAAGGATTATGGGTGACTGTCAAGAACATTCTTAAATACTTGAGAAGGATTGAGGATGTATTCTTGGTTTAAGGAGATAGTAAGCTTAAGGTAAGCAGGATTATGGATGCCAGCATCCAATTCGACAAGGATAACTCAAAATCCTAGTCGGGCTATGTATTCACATTAAATAGTTGTCTAGTCAATTGGAAAAGTTCCAAACAGATGATGACTAAAGATTTCACAACTGAAAGTACATTACAGCTTCCAAGGCATCTGAGGAAGTAGTTTGGAAAGGGAATTCATCACAAGGTAGAAATGATTCATAGTATTGTAAGTCCAATATGATTGGGACAATAATAAAGCCACTGCATATGCAAAGGAATCATGATGTCATCAAAAGGTCCAAACATGTACTCAATCTTATCAATTGATTTTAGAAATCAATAGTAGATGTGATGTAATGAGAGAAAGAGTTCCCACTGATCAGAAAATATATTATCAAGTCACTAGACTAAAACCCCAAAAGGAATATAATAGTCATATCCCCGCCTATAGTGCAATGTACAAAGGCGATTGCTTTTAATGCAACTAGGAGATTGTTAGAGATGTACTCAAAAGGCAATCGGCTCAGGCACTTAGTGTACACATTCATAAAGGCATTCTTTCATTATATTAGTATTCATTTGCATATGAATTAATATAGATCTTAAACTGATTAATGAAAGTCCATAATATGAAACATAGTATAAAGGAAATCATGATGGGATCATGATAATGAGATTCCTATCATGTGTAATTATATTAATATCTAAATTATCCCTAGTCATAGGATTAACAAGATGAGACATTGTTGATCTGGATAGGCTAGTACATGTTATACTTCTTGATTGGATGAAGCAGTAGATCTCATAAGTTGTGAACATAAGATGTTCAAAGTTAACATGTGGATGCTTGCTAAGAGTAGTCAAATACATTAGATGACTTACTATGAGACGATCATATGGATTATCTATTCAAATGTCAATGATAGTTTTATTATAGTAATGGGGCAAATATCATTAGACTTAAGATACTCAATAATATTTTGGATATTGATTATGTGCTTTGACTTCATTACTTGTTGCCTTATAGAGGTCGTTCATAGGATGGTGATTGGGTACAACTTGAGGCATTCAAAGGTAATTGGGTAGCCAACAGAGGATTTACCACTCTTGATAGAGGGAAAGTATATCCATAGCCTCTTGTTGGGATTATTACTCGAAAATCTCTAGGCAGAGTGGAAACATCTTGAAGATGGTTTTCAGTGACATGTCTAATAAAGTAATGAGTCCTAAGGACAAGATCTAACATCACTTGGGCTAGATGTGACGTAGTCAGTCTAGCGGGAGCTGACAGATAGTCCGTGCTCTAAACCGAGTGGGGTATAGTATGGTGAAAGGACAAATTACATATATTGTTGTCTATGGAAAGTTTAGTAGTTAAACCATTGACTTTCTAGTTAATTGATGATCATGATGTGTTGCTAGATATCGCTCATGATTTGCTTAAATTATTTGATAATTTAAGTGACCAATATAACCGGAAACCTAATGGGTCATACGCATTAGAGATGTAAAAAATGAGTAAAATAGTTTTAGATGAAATCCAAAATTTAAGAGAATTATTTCGAGTCAAATCGTGATAAGATCGTGGAAAAAAATCATTCGAAAAAATCGACGGACCCATATGGGCCCGCTGCCTGCCAAGCATAAAAATAATATAATTAAAATAAAATAGAAATTAATCTATATTAAATATCCTATTTAATTATATTCTCTAGAATCTCTATTCTATTTAATTAGAATTTATATTCTATTTAATAATTATTTAATATTTAATAATTATTTAATTAGAATTCTATTAGATATTAGAATCTAATTCTCTAATTCTAAATTAGCCAATTTTGAGTTATGACTTTTCACTTTCTTTTCCTTTCAATTTTGATATAATTTTCTGATTTTCTTTTGGATTTAAAAAATCTCAAAAGACAGAAAATAAACAAAAAAAAAATTTTTAGGAAAAGAAAATTTTTTAGAGAAAACAAGAAAATTAAATAGTTTAATTTTTCTCTCAAATGAATATACACCATTACTAGCACTTTGAGGTATGTTCAAGCTATATCTCTAGTGATTTTATCGTTTCATCTTCGCATATATGTTGTTAAAGACAATTTAATATTGAATTGCTGTGGTTTGCTACAATCCAATAAGGTGAGAAGTTGAAAAAAAATCAATAAACTATAATGGTATAATTTCTTAATTTTTCTTGGTTAAATTAGTTTTAATTGATACAAATATAATTCTTTGATTTGGATTTTGAAAAATTTTATTTTCCGCTGCGTGATATATATATATATATAATATATGCTCAAAATTCAACATAGAGTATACACAATAAATATAAATGAAATATACTTTTTACTGTGCAATTTATAAAATTAAAAAATGTAAAATAAATAAATATTTTTGTTTAATTTTGTTAAAAATAGGAAAAAACGGCACAACTCCAAATATCTCCTTCAACCCACATACCCGTGTTCATAATCTCAATAAGTAGACAATAGAAGCTTTTGAAAAGTGAGCTATTGTAATTGGAGTCAAATACATAATTAAAAATTGGAACTTATGAATGAAAATGAAGATTTACCTTTGATTCATTTTTTTCGTTGAAGAAAGAAAATCACATTTGGACATTATTTCTTTCACCTGTTAATTTTTTTTATTTTTTTATGTTATAATGAAAATTATGTTAAATAAATTCTGGAACTGTTTTGGGCCTTTAAACGTGGCCTGTGCATGGAGAAAGTTAATTTGGAATCGATATTCGTTGGAAAGCATCTTTTCGGCTCTTTTTGAAAGCCGGCCCATATGTAGAATGGGAGTTTCTAATAGGATCATTTATGTCCTTATCCCTAATATAATTTGCAGGGAGACCCTGATTGGGCCTATTTCAATTACTGGGCTTATATTTTTAGCTTCCAATAAAAGATAAGACGGGGCAAAAATTCTCCTCTACATTTCTTTCAGCAATTAGGTTTTTTGCTTCAACGGTTGATTTTCGATTGTCGCTCGCCAATAATCGCGATAACCTAGTTCCCCTGTGGCGGCCAGATCGTGATTCCAGCAGCTCGCTACTTCGGATTCAATTTTCGATTTCTGTAAGTAATTTTGCTTTCTTTATGGTCACATTAAGAAGTTTTCGCATTTTTCATATGAAGAAGCTTGATATTGATCCATCGTAAAGATTCATAATCAACACTTTACCCGCTTTGAGTTATACAGCCTTTTCTCTCATTTTGTTGATTATTTAAGCTAATTTGATTCTGTTGAATTCTTCATATTGGTTGATTCTGTTGAATTTTTCATGTAGGAATGTTATATAGGGCTTTGGATTAGGAATTCTCATTTTTGGAATTTTTAGAAGTTTTAAGATTTGAGAATTGATTATGGAGATACAGACGAGTGGAAAGCCCATTGATTCACTACTAGAGAAGGTTCTTTGTATGAATATTCTCTCATCGGATTATTTCAAGGAGCTTTATAGGTTAAAGACTTACCATGAAGTAATAGATGAAATCTACAACCAAGTTGACCACGTGGAGCCTTGGATGACTGGGAACTGTCGTGGGCCATCCACTGCTTTCTGTCTTCTGTATAAGTTTTTCACCATGAAACTCACCGTCAAACAGATGCATGGTCTGTTTGAGCACAAGGATTCTCCGTATATCAGAGCGGTAATGATGTCGTCCTCTACTTTAATTCCTCTATGTTGATTAGATATTTATTTTGTATGCATGAATTTGTTGTGGATTCTGTCTTACCCATCGCATGAATTCTGCCTTTGCTATTAGTTGTACTTTTGAAGGGCTTTTTTTTTTTTTTTTTTTTCTCTCTCCCCTCACTCGCTCACTTTAACTTACTTGTCTTGAGGTTCATACCATTTCTTGGCAGATATTATCTATTCTCTTTTCCACTTATATTTACATAGGAAAAAGAAAATGGAAAACTAACATTATCTATTTGAAGCATTTGTATGGGGCCTATGGGCTTGCTTGTTTTAGGCTCTGTTAAACATTTTCTCTTTTGTGCCTTTTGCTTTACTTGTTTACATGCTCAAGATTTTTGGAGTGATGACTCTCAGATGTGCGAATGGCACTTTTACCATTCTTAAAATCCTTAAATGTTAGGTTGCTTATGCATAAAAGTTCTGAAAATTTGTAGGAAAATTTAATGCCTTAATGCTTTATGTTTTTTGATTTAAACTTAAGATATGATCGATAAATCAATGCCTATAAATTTGTTTTTAAGCCCAATATTTTCAAAGTGATATGAATAACCATCTATAGATGTCATTATAAAAAGTTAGAATATGAATATGCATCTCCCCATGAACAAACATTCCCAACAACCTCTTTATTTCACTCTTTACTTATATTTAGGAAGTTTATGCCATCCAACAGCCTCCCTATCTTCCTTCTTACTTATTTCACCCCCTAAAATTCACATACTCTCTCCTCAAATATATGGAGTGAAATTGGCTCCCTAAATGCCATTTTATTAATTTTTTATTCTTTTCTCTTTCTTTCTTATCTCTCTTCATTTTTTTTTCTAGATAGTTTTATAAAAAATTAAAATAGAGAGTGAGATAAAGAGTATTGTTAGAGTGTTCACTTGGATTGCACGGACACGGCAGACAAGGTAAGTGTCAGTGTGTCGGACACAGGGACATGCGTTGGTCACGCCACGAATACGTATTGGACACGCCAGGTGGCGTGTTGTTGACCAGAAACGAGGTCAAAGCGCCGGACATGGCTTCGGTTTTTCGGTAGGGAGACTTCACGGTGACGAGGAGAACTGGCGGCAAGCTGGGCTGCGGCAGTGAGCTGGGCAGCGGCAACCATCTCTATCTGTGTGATAGTGTGAGAGTGGTGAGTGAGTTTTAGGTTTTGTAGATAGAAGATAAATGTGACTATTTATAGTCATTTTTTAGGTTTACAATTTTGTCATGACAAATATACTCTTTAACCCATTGAAGTTTTACCACTCATGCCATAGTTGGCATATTACAAATTTACCCTTTAACTTATTGATATTTTACTTCTCATATCATAGTTGACACATTAATATCTATATTAAAAAATTAGCTTAATATTTCAATAATAATTTTATAAATTAAATTAATATCATTATTATTATTATAAAAATTTAGACATTTAATTAGCTTAATTTTATTTATTTATTTGTTAACTATATTTTATTATTTTATTATGCCGTATTTGTGCCATATCCGTGTCCTAGTTTTTTAGAATTTGTCATGTCTTCGTATCCTGCTGTATCGTGTCCCTGTGGCCGTATCCGTGTCTGGCTTTTTAGGTGTTCACAATTTTCAAGGTAAATTAAAATAAAGAGTGAATTTTTTATAATATAATAGGGAGTGAAACAGAGAGCATTGTTAGGTCTGTTTACTATATGGTTTATATATGCCTAGATGTTTGTGCAATAGAGGTAAGAGGTAGCTTGATATGCGAGCTTGAATCTTGTCAAAGAAGTGATAAATTTTTGATTGACTAAACTTGTTCTGAGAGTTAAGAAACTTTGGATTGCTTCATGGGCTTTTCCACTGCATTCTTTACGTGTCTAATTTTGTGAGAAGTGTATTTTTTTTTTTAAATTTTCTTTTCCCTTGATTTGTTAAGCTTGTAAAGAAATTGAAATATGCGCTATCTTGATAAAATGATTTTTAATGATAAAAATAAGAATAATCCTAAATTATATACATGCATACATAAAAGCATTTCACACATTTTTATGATTTGTGTTTCCAGTTTTCGTAACGATATTTTTGTGTTTCTATTTTTCGTAACGATATTTTTTTAGAAATTATTGGCAGTTATAACTCTAATAATTTCTCTCAAATTCATTGTTGGCAAGACTTTTATGATTGTCAATTCTCTTATAAATTATTAACAGTTATATCTCTAATAATTTCTTTCAAATTATGGCAACACCGTCATTATTGTTAATTCTCTTATAAATTATTGGTAGTTATTAATCTAGTAATTTCTCCCAAAATTCGCTTGGTAAAACTTTCATGATTACCAAATTTTTTAGAAATTATTGACAGTTACATCTCTAATAATTTCTTTCAACTTATGTTTTAGTAATACTTTCATGATTATCGTTCTCTTATAAGATTAGTCGTAGCTATGTCTCTACCAATTTTTCAAATGTGTATCTTTGCCTTGAAAATTAGTTTTAGTTACACCTCTACTAATCTTTCAAACTTTATTAAAGACAACACTTAGAAGTTTGTCATTCCTCTTCACATTCACAATTCAAACAGCAGATCTGATTGCAGCTTCGTCTCGATCAATTAATCTTATGTTAAGATTTTGTTAACCGTAGGGTGATTGCTCTCTATTTTGATCTTGACAATCAAATTAATTGTTACTAACATGTTAATGGGAGCTTTCCTGTCTTATTTGTTCTGTCAACTGTAAATCTATAAGGTGAGATTTACTGCTATATTGGATTCAATTTGAAGTGATGTTTTATATCATGTTGATCGATTTTTCTGGATTGTGAACTTTAAAGAGCTTGTTTTAAGAGGTAATGTATTACACATATCTGATTCTGGTCATTTTAAAATCATTTTATTGATGCTATAGTACATTTATACACACATGATAATGCCCTTGTTTTTCATAGCAGATTTCTACAAACCCAGGTTGAGGGTCCTTGTATCTTTGAGTTGCTAAGACTTTCTCACTACCACTTAATAGCACTTGCTTTGCTGAGCAGGTATCTGCCAAAACCAAGGTTTGAGGTGTCTTATTTTTTGATTCTCACTCCTTGATTTATCTGGTACTGTTACGTCTCTGGGAATGTATGGATAACAGAACCAAGAATGTCCCTTATTTATCTCCAAATTTGTGCTGTTGCTACTGTTTCAGTTTACTTGAAGCTAAGAATAAGGATAATGTATTTTTGTTGGCATCATGTGTTGAGAGGTTCACATTTCATTACCTGCATGTACAATTTTTTCTTCTCTGTGCATGTGCACACACATTTTGTTACTTGATTTGCATTTTATACCTTTTGGATTTACGTTTGTGATGCATTGGGATTGATGCCCTGAAATTTTTGTTGCAGATTGGATTTCTCTACTTGAGATATGCTGCTGATCCAAAGACATTATGGAATTGGTGTGAACCATACATTAAAGATGATGAGGTACTTCTCAGAATTTATAGTTGATATTTTCTCTTGTTTTTGCAGTCAAGAGATTGGTGAGTTTCTGAGTAATCTAGCCGTGACTTCTTGGTTCTTAGAATGACTTGATGCAAGGTAGAGTAATCTGCCTCTGGCATGTCCTGTGAACTTGGAAATTTCAAAAGTGAATAGGTGCAAAATTCCAACTTACTCCAAGAAGTTGAACACCAAAGCCATTTTGTTGAAGTTGCACTAGAGAGTGGAGGAGAGGCAAGAAAGAAGTCTACCTCCTATCCTTAAGTAGTCTGAAATGCATTATAGATCTTAGACATCAAATTTCAGAGATGAAGTAATATCATTCCTTACTAATTCTGAATGATAATATGTAAATGGTTCTTCCATTCATAGGATTTACAAGTGAGGTGTGTTGATGATCTAGTTACGTAATCATTTTTTTGGGCTGACATAGTGCATAATTTTCCCTCAAGATTGTTGTTGAGTGTGTACCCGGTGGTTGATGCACTAATGAGAAGAAATACATGTCTGCGGTGGCTGTACTTGTAACAGTTTTGAATACAGTACAAGTTAGTTGGGTCTGGTTGATCTCTATTATTATTGGGGTTTGAGGTTTTATGGGTGAATATTATGTGTTCACTTTAGGAGTTCTTTAATGTCAATGATTCTTCAGTGCCATTTAATTTTGAAGTTTCTTTATTCTATTGATCAATATAACAAATCCATCTCTGATACTCTAACTTATTCTTGTGCTGTTCTTAACTTGTTAGCATGCAGCTAATGTTATGTTCCATTGGTTGGCAAGTATTACAGATTATTGATTGTGAATAGCTAATCTAGGCGGAAACTGCATGAAACATAATTATACATGTTTAGAATGTTTCAGAATTTCTAAAGTTTCTTTTTTTTTTGTTGTGATGTGTTCAAATCATGATACCATATTTCAGGAATTCTCTCCGGGTTCTAGTGGACAAAAGACTACAATGGGCGTATATGTGCGTGATCTGCTTCTTGGACAGGTTTTGTTGCAATCAACTACTCAAATTTTTAACTATTTTCATATTCTATTATCCTTATTTAAGAAAAGTAATTTGATAGCATATATTTGCTCCTACAGTACTACTTTGATACCCTTTTCCCCCGCATTCCTGTTCCTGTGATGCGACAGATTGTCTCTAATCTTGAGAAGATGAAACTCTCCACCAAACCTTCTGGTGCAACTGGGGAGTCAATCCGTCATGGATCTGATGACACTGCACGTCGGCCGCCTTCAGTAAAGGCTTCACTTTCAGTCTCTTTTGGTCAGCGTGCTCCTCATCGTGCATCAACCAGGGACTCATCACCTGTTCGTCGTACACTACTGCCGCCCTCTTACAATAGAAATAGCGATGATCAAAGATCTCCTAGCAGTCGTCATAGCCAGAGTCGTGAATATTCTGATAAAGAATATTCGGACAGGGACAGGAACAGAGATAGAGAAAGAGATCGGGGCCGAGACAGGGACAGAGATAGAGAAAGGGAAAGAGACTGGGACAGGGAGAGAGACAGAGACCGAAGAAGTGATTATGATAGGAGATCCAGGTACTCAGAGAGAGACAGCAGAAGGGACTATGAAAGGAGTAGCTGTGATGGAAGTAGGTACTACAGAGAAGGAAGTTCTCGTAGAAGCCGTAGTCGAAGCAGGAGCAGAAGTAGAAGTTTGCAAGCTAGTGCCGGACCATTTGATCGCCGTGTGAGTACATATAGGGATGGAAGTAAGGATAAAACATCTGCATATAGCAATCTGGCAAAGCTCAAGGATCTATATGGTGACTTGAGTGATCAGAAAGGTGATAATGGCCTGGAAAGGGTTCCTCGAACGGATAATAGTGGCGAAGAGGTTATTCGTCTTGGTGGGTCTACATGGAAATAGATGAAAGATATGTTATTGCGCTCACATATCAGATGTATGATTTGGATCTCCTGGCAGGCTAACATTTTCAAATCAATAAAACAGTAAACAGATGATTCATGAATTATGTTATGTCTAGCACATGTAATGCATGTGTTGAGTCAAAGGCATGTATGTATGTTAGATTAACCTTTAATTTAATTTAATGTTCTTTCGCAGTACAATTGTTTTATTTTTTCAAATCTTCAGGAGATTTCAAGCCATGCTGCATTTCGGTTGCAGTAGGTTTTTCTCATGCCTGCCGTTTACTTATTCTGATGCCACAATACAGTTTTAATTTTCAGAATATTTATTTATTGACACATACCTGAAGATAAGTATTTAATTCATATTTTTGTTTGTAAATTTTTCTCTTGTTAGGGGATAATTAAAGCACTTGTACAAATAATGCAGTGATATTTTTGCTACAGATTCAGATTAATCAAATTTCAAACTAAATGTGCAATATTTTCAACGTCTTTCTCCCTGGAAGAGACTGACAAGAAAAGTAAAAACACTGATGGTGGTGGCCGTAATGCAACAGTGGAGATTGATAATGCAAGTTTCTATGGGAGCCTTTCCTCGGAACAAACTGGTACTTAAAGAGAAATATTACTAACATTTTCTTATGCACTTTCTATCATATATTTCTTATGTATATAAAACACGTCTTAATAAAAGCTGATGTAGAAAGTGAATGAGTACCAATACAGCTCTGGCTTTCATTTCAAAACAAACTTTTGAATTAGAATAATGAAAATAATCTCCCTCAAATCCTTGGGGTGGAGGAATGAATTTCAGATGATAAGGAAGATACGCTGCAGGAAGAAGATGAGGAGGATTGCCCGACTATTAGAGTTGCAAAAGAGAAGGCTTGTCTAATGTATCAATACAACGCATTCACGGCAAAAAAATGCATCTGTTCAGTTTATTTTGATTGAGATTTTAGTTTAAAACAATTGAAGCGTGGTAAAGCTTCATTTGGTTACTGAGAAAGTGAAGAAAAATGAAAGAAAATGAGATTTATGACTGATATTGCAAGGAAGAAATCATAATACACCAAACAACATATGTCTGCAAATCTTTTAGCTAGAAATATATTGCAAGGAAGAAATCATAAACTGTGGATTTTGGAATCTGGACAAACAATTCTAATTTGTTATTTTTATTTGTTTGATATCAAAAGTTAGTTTGGACTAATTTATAGAGTGTTGGATAAAATTCAAATGACGACACCTTTAGTTAAGCTTGAAAAGTTTCATATCAAATGATCTAAACCTTCTTTTAAGTTAATTTGTTTTTTTTCCCTGCTTTAGATTTGATCTAGCATCTGTACTTTATTTCGCCGGTCCATTTTTTTAAGATTGAACTGCAATGGATTTTATCAATATGGCTCACTTATTTTCGTTGTTTGTGCTGTGAAGTTATGTTAGCTATTTGATTGTTGGAATGTGTTTGTTTTTACAATTTGCCATCGTCATTAATAATTATTTGAATGTCTTGTTGGTGAATACAATGCCTTTCATCAAGGGGAACAACTGTAGGTGTAGACTCATCATTTGAATTCATTTAGGCTGTTTTGATTGAAAAATTTTAAAATTTATAGATTTTATAAAATTTATGAATTTTAAATTTATAGATTGTGAAATTTATGAATTTTAAAAATTTTATAATTTGATTTGATTATAAAATTTATAAATTGATGATATAATTATTTTTATACTTATATTTTGTTCAATATCCACAATCATGGATTTAACAATTAATTTCCAATTTTACCTTTTATTATATATTGATAATTTATTATTAATTAAGTATACACAATCAATTATACTATATATTTAAAAATTTAAAAATAAATTTGGTTATTTTAAGAGTTGAAATAAAAAAATAAAAAAATATAGTTATTATACGTTATAATATTTAATTATATTACTAAAAATATTTTTTATTAATAATAATAATAATAATAATAATAATAAGAAGAAGAAGAAGAAGAAGAAGAAGCTAAAGTAATTAGTTGAGATTAAAAAAATGATTTTTGCTTTTTTAATATTAATGATAGTTTTGAAATATTATTAATTTATTAGAGATAATTTTGGAATAAAAAAATCTAGCAACAATCACTCATTGATTAAAGTCCATAGATTTTGAATTTTTCCACGTAAGAGGTGGAAAATAAAATTTTTAAAAAATAAAATATTTTGGTGGATAAAAAATTTTTTAAAATATATTAATTTTGACTTTTTTTAAATGGTCAAATATTGAATTTGATATAAAACAATAAATTGCTTAAAATTACTTATTTAAAATCTCTCTATTTAAATATATCATAAGTGTAGAGTTCTTATTTTATAACTAATTGAACATAATAAATATATATTTTTTAACTTATATAAAGTAACAATTGAGTTATAATGATATAATCCGTTGACAAAAGGGCGAGTTGCTAGTGTAAATTGTTCTATATATGATTGTTATTGAATATTATAAAAGTATATTTTATTATTTTAGTAACTAATTTTTTAATATTTTATAAATTGTTTTTTTTGAAATATGTTTCTGAAAAAAATATTTATTTATCTATTTTTATTTAAAAGAAAAAATTCACAACTAAAAAAAAGTTAAAATAACAAAATTTTTTACCAAAAACATTTTTTTCTAATAAAACATAGTTCTAAAACCGACTTGATTCAAAGTCAAAGAGTTTTTGATCATACGGAGTCAAGTTTAGAGTCGAACTGTATATTAACATATTCTTTAAGAATTGATTTGTACCTTAGCCTTTAGAATTTAGAAGAATATTATTAACACTATCTCCTCCACTTATGAAGTTATGATTATATGCTTTCATTATATATATAAAATAGTAGCTTGTATTATAAAAATAAAATATCTTATAGGATAAGAGATACATATCTGTTTTATTTTATATTGAAAGTATATAGTACTAAATTAGAAAGTATTGATACCATTTTTCTATACTATATCATATTTTAGTTCAGTTAATTAATATATATACATTCCGGTTGAGGGGGTTAATTGCAAACTTAAGAGTAACTTAGGGCTCGAAGTGTATTGTTGCCTATTTAAAATAATGGCTGAAGAGGCTACTGTGGCTATACAAAACCCTAAACCAAACTCAGCCTTCACCAATTCCTCTTTAATTAGGAGAGATCATTAGCCACCGCAATCGCTGGGAAACCACTGAAATCTATTATAAAAACCGGAGTGAAAATGGACGGAGCCCTAGCTGGGCCGTCGCTGATAAAGCGGCTAGCCTCCTGTAACAACAAAACTCGTAACCGATCACTTGGCGTTATCTTGAATAGCTGGCTTCGCTCTCGATCCCAAGTCTCCGATGAGGATATGAAGAAGTTGTGGAAAGGACTTTTTTACTGTGTATGGCACTCAGACAAGCTTCCCGTACAGACCCAACTCATCCACCGTCTCTCTTCTGTACTTCCGGATCTTCATATTTCTGTATCCGTTCAATACTTTTCTATATTCTTGCTCACTATGCGCCGCGAGTGGACTGGCATAGATGGTCTCAGGTTAGACAAGTTCTATCTCTTGATTCGTAAGTTCTTGCACTACTTTTTCCTTCTTTTGAAGAAGAATTCATGGGATTTGGAGCTTTCCACTCGTTTGATGGGTATATTGGTGGATTACACTTTTTGGGCTGATGATAATTTGTTGGGTAATGGTGTTAATTATCACATTGCGTCTGTTTTTCTTGAGGAACTTAGGCCTTACCTCCCATTGAGTAAGCTAGTAATTGATGTTCTGTTAGGACCTTTTGTTTTCACTATGGGTAAGATTCAAGATAAGATTCTGTTCGGCAAGATCAAGAGTAATGTATTTGATTTGTTATTGAAGATGGGAAATAACCTCTTTGAAATAAAAAAATCAAATGCTGAAGTTGATTCTGGGAATGATGCAGTGGTGTTAGGTTCAATAGCATTGATTTTGGGATTTTCTGCCAAATTTTATGAACTGGGCTCTTCGGTTGATTGTCCTCAAGGGAATAGGAAAGTTTTGTATGGGTTGCATGAGAAGTTTTTGAAGTTGGAGAAGGACTTTGCATCTTCAGGGATTGATATTTCTTTACCTGAGGTTAATGAAGACATTGATGAAGAACTGCCAAATTTGGTTCCCATTGCCACTGCCACTGAAATGGAATTGACTGATTCCGATGCTGCTGTTGCAAGTATTACAGGTAGTAAACGTCTGAAAAGGTGCAAAAAGGGCAAGGCAACTGACTGTGGTGCAAAAAAAGCTAAAACGAACATCACTGAAGAGGATAGTGATTTGGTTGTAACAAATAATAGCAATCCAATTGAGGAAAATAATCATGACGTTAATTTGATAACTTTTAATGAGTCTCTGATATCGAACCACCAAATGCAGTTTGAGAATGTGGCTGAAGAAGTGGGCTTGCATAGCAAAGTTGAAAGTGCATGTGATGTTCCAAAAGTCATGGGAAATGGCATTGCCTCAAAGAAAAGGAAGATGGCAAAAAATAAAGACAGGCAACAATCTGACAATCCAGAATCGCCTACTGAAGTAAATGTTGATGATGGTACAACCGCAAAGAGTACTGAAAAGAGTTCAAAGAAGGTGAGGTTTTCCATGAAAAACAACTTGGTATGGAAGCCTCACAGTCCCTTGCCGCCACAAAGTTTGAGAATACCACCTTCTGTAACCCCCCGAGGAAGTGCACTTAAGAAAGGGATACCTCCAGGTCCCATTAGAGAGATGCCTGCAGCAACTAAAAAGGTTAAACAAAAAGCTAAATCTTTGAAGAAAGGTCGGAGGGTAATACTTGGCATTGCTCCCACTGTCAAACGCTTGAAGAAGCTGAAGACTCTTTCTGGTTAGATTGTTCTCGTTCTTTGGAAGTCTTACCTTTTGTTCTTCTCGTGCTCCTCTTTTGGTGGTAATCTTTTTCAAATTTGAAAATTGATTTTGATGTTGATGTTCCTTTATTAAGTTAAGACAGGTGATGTAAATGATTGTCTTCTAACTTTTTGATCCATATTCTGAAATTAACTGATGTTGGTGGTAACTGTTTTTCTTTTCTTCACCTTGAACTATCTAATGCTTTTTTCTTCTCCCCAATTTTACCTTTTTTTTCCTTTTTTTCCCTCTTGGTATACCATTTTCAATATAAAAATGCTTCATGCTTGGTTAATGTTCTGTTTGGTTTTACGCAAGTTTATTTAAATTGATGATGCATGGAGGCATTAGCATTTAGAAGTGTGCTTGTTAATGAGGAGATAGCTTTGATTTATTAGGGATCATGGTCTATTTCACCATGGTATGGCAGAATGAAAGGAATGCTTTACCTCATTTTAAATTCCCTTATGAACGCTTAGTAATTATGAAAAAAAATTGATAATGAGAATGTCAACAACATGTTAGCTGTTTCAAGGGCTCTGGTTGTGTAAGAAATTTGTGATGAGAAATTCAAATTTATGGTGCTCTTTCAAGGGCTGTGGTTGCTTATTTTGTAGTGTAATTGGTTTGGAAGCATTAGGCATGATAATTTTTTCATCTTACATTGTCCAGCCTACTATATTTTGTCGTACTTGCATATGGATATGAATAGTGCCCCTAATTGTAACTAATTTAACAACGGGCAGCTGTTTAGATTTATAGGCTGAAGTTTTATTATGAGCTCAGTTTTACTCTATTAAGGTCACAAAAATTGCAATTAATCCATACTGAAACTATCACTGTCACAGATTATGCAATACATTCTTAGTTAATAACTACTGCCAATATATGGTTGGAACTTGGATCTGAAACTTGTGCGAGAGTGAATTGGTATGCCTTCTACACTTGTCCAAATCATTCGATAGAGAAACATATTGTCTATTTTCTTAGCAGCTTAAGTAGGATAAACAAAAAACTGCTCTGTTTTTTGCCTGAAGTAGGGTTATGTAATGCTATAGCTATCGTGGTTGAGAAGAAACAAATTGGAAGAAAATAATAAGAGCCTATTTGTTATCACTTTTCAGAAAATAAAAAATGGTTTCTTATCTTTTACTGTTTGTGTTATTATTATTATTATTATTATTATTATTATTATTATTATTATTATTATTATCCTTGCCACAAACATTCAGTAATTTGATTACGAACATGAATCATTTGACATAGTTGGCTTAAGTTAACATTAACACTTTCATGTGCCTCCGTTCAATCCTTGATCATTCTCAAACTCAAGATTGTCATTTGCATATTCCACAAACTAATTATCTGATATTTCCTTGCATTCTAATAAAACTATGAATTGCACAACAATCAAAAGCAATATATTTTTAATGCTTGAACTCATATGGAGGCATATCTCCAAAAACATTCAATAACATTACATATGTTAGAGAGGTATTTTAAAGACAATCCCTTTTAGCATTTGATGTACACATTTATATATTTGTAAATGCATTTTTCATTTAATGGTGTTCATATTCTGTGAATTGATTTAAATCTTAAACCGTTTGTGATAGTTCTAGATATAACGTAGTACGAAAGAAATCATAATGATGAGATTCTCATAATGTGTAATTATAACTATCCCCAGTGGTAGGATTATCAAGATGAAACATTGTTAATCTAGATAGATTATAACATGTTATGTTTCTTAACGAGGTCAATAGGAAGTTCTCATAAGCCAAACATGAGATGTCTAGAGTTAATATGTGGATGTTTGATAGGGTAGTCGAGTACATTGGATGATCTGCTATGAGATAATCACATGTTAGGTCATCACGTGGATCATCTATTCAAATGTCAGTGATAATCTCATCATGGTGATCATGTATATATCTTAAGACTTGAGGTGTTCAAGAGTATCTTGGATACTGATTTTGTATTTTGACACATTCCCTTGTTGCCTTGCACATGTTTTTGGGGAGGTGATTGAGTACAACTTGAGATATTCGAAGATAGTTGAGTAGCTAACAAAGGATTCACTACTCCTGATAGGAGTGTATACCCATGGCCTATTTTGAAGATCATTGCTCAAGAATCTTTGACTGGAGTGGAAATATCTTAAGGAAAGTCTTCAAGAACATATCTAAAAGAGTAATGAGTCTCATGGACAAGAACTAATATCATTAGGATTTGGTATGACGTAGTTAGTTTAGTGAGAGTTTACACACAATCTATACTCTGAATCGAATGGGGTATAGTGAGGTGAAAGGATAAGTCGCACAATATTTGTCAATGGAAGGGTTCGTAGTCAAACCACTGACTTTCCAATTTTTGAGGGCTATGGAGTGTAGCTAGAGGCTGACCATGGCTTGCTAAAATTATATAGTAATTTGAGTGGCCAACATAACTAGGAACTTAATTGGTCACACGCAAACAATTGTGATGAAGAATTGAAATGGGTTTTAGATATGATCCAAAGTTAAGAGAGAGATTGGGTATAACTTGTGGTATTCGAAGGTAGTTGGGTAGCTAACAAAGGATTCACTACTCCTGATAGGAGTATATACCCATGGCCTTTTGTGGAGATTATTACTCGAGAATCTTTGACTGGAGTAGAAATGTCATGAGGAAAGTCTTAAAGAATATATCTAAAAGTGTAATGAGTCTCATGGATAAAAACTAACATTATTCGGACTAAATGTGATATAGTCAGTATAGTGAAAGTTGACACAGTCTATACTTTGAACCGAATGATGTATAGTGAGGTGAAATGATATGTCACTCAATATTTGTCAATGAAGTAATCAAACCACTGACTTTTCAGTTATTTGGGAGTCATGGATGATTGCTAGAAAATGACCATGACTTGCTCAAATTATGTAGTAATTGAGTAGCCAACATAACCGAAAACCTAATAGGTCACACACAAACAAGCGTGTGATGAAGAATTGAATTGAGTTTTGAATATGATCCAAAATTAAGAGAGGAAAAGTGTTGGACTGGATGGATTTGCGGACAAAAAAAGTTTTCTGGATACAAAGCGCAGTGAGCACTATATGTTGTGTGCAGGCTAAAAAGCCTGCCAGGCCACACTCCATGGCATCTGTGTTGAGATGTCGTGCACCTGACAACAGCTTGTGTTGCCTTGTGTCACGACCGTGAAGACACATAGCTGATAGGTTGGCACACGGTTTTGAATTTCTAATTTGATTGGGATTCCTATTTTGGGTATTTTGGTTCTCACACCCTAATAAGGTTTAGAGAACGTATAAATACAAACTTTAAGGTCCAAAATAATTACAGTCACTTAAGATTAATTTAGAATTAATTTTTCTCTTCTTCTCTTTCAAGTTCTTTTACATTGAGGTAGCATTAAGTGTAAGAGAGCTATGTGCATCCTTGGCAGTTTTATTCATCCTCTTGGCGTGGATACTATTAGAGACAAGACATTTGGATTGTTGTAGTTTGTTGCAACTTGACAAGTGGTCAAAGAGTTATCAAAATCAAAGTAAATAAAGATAATCTTTTAACCATGTATGGAATTGTATGATTAATTATGATCTTCATAAGGCTGTTCCTTTACTTGTATGAGTTTGAATAAAAATTTTAAATTTCCGGTCTGCATATATGAGATACATATAGAAAATCCAATAACATAGAGAGGGCTGCAAGTAATTAAATAACTCTTCAAACAAAGGTGCATCTACTTTATAAAGAGTGGGATCAATGGACCCCATATTTTTTTTTAAATTGTTCTTAATATATATATTTTTAAAAAAATTATACTATATTTATATTAAAAATTAAATAGATCTCATTAATTTAATACAGTGGATCCCATAAAAAATCAAAATTTTTAAATTTAAAAAATATTCTTGAATAAAAAAAAAATCATTTTTCCACTCTTTCTCCTCGCATTGCCTTGTACTCCTCCATTTCTCTCTTGACTCTTTCTATATGATTGTATCACAGTCCTCGATTCGCTTTTTTTTTTCCCCTAGCCTTTCCTCTCTATGTTACAGTTTGTAGTTGCCATAAAAATTCTCTATTTTTCTCCTTTCCTCATCGAACTCGTTCGTTCTTTTTAATATCTCTATGTTGTAGTTGTTTGCTCATTTTCTCTTGTTTGGTCTTTCCTTTATACAACCATTTTTGCAGTCTTCCATTCTTCTTGTCTCGTTGTTATAGCCGTCTGTTACCTCTCTCCATGTTATCTCTCTTCAAAACATTGTGGATTTCGTCCTCCCAATTATAATCACGAAAATGATAATGTTCTCCACCATATGGTGAAAGAAATGCAAGCATAATAGTTCATTTAGAGTCAACTAAATAATGTCTACTTCATAGTGGTATTGAAAATCTATTTTCAACTTTACTGTCTCCATAAAAATTTAACTATTACTATCATTTATTGTGTTGTTCCCTCCCAACCAGTCGCAACAAAAGAAAATCACATATCATATATGCAGATATATATTATATTTTGTATTGGTGCAATCCTCTTGTCACGATATGGAAAATAGTCTTTAATTAAAACACGTGTAGAAATATAAGTATCATCAATAGCTCCAACACAATATTCATATTAACAAAAGAAAATAAATAATGATCTACAATTAATTTTAAACAATGCAATAACGAATACCAAATAATTAATTATAATAAAAAATTTTATCCTAAAATATGGATAATATCTCCTAATGGACTTTATCTCTGAGGAAGTATCATTAAATAATAGAGAAACAATCTTTTTGAAGGAATAAATAGCACAAAATACTTTAATATTGAAATATGTTGATCTAGGGTTGATTAATATCTATTTTGATCTTGACAATCAAATTAATTTGTTCTAACCTATATATTAATTGTTATTTTAGAAGTATAAATGTTTTAGGCTATTTAAAGTTGACACACTTGCTAAAATATTGAAGAACTTAAAATGCATTGTAAAATGCAATTATAACGGAAAAAAGTTAGAGAGATGCTCTTATGGCAATCGCCTGTAACACTTATTGCACAAATTTATTATATAATAAAATGATATTTTTCATTATATTGATATTTATTGCATTATGAATTGATTAGATCTTAAATTGAATAATGAAGTATATGATATAAACATAGCATAAAGGAAATCATGATGAGATCATGATATTGAGATTTCTATCATATGCAATTATGTTTGTATCTAAACTATTCCTAATCGTATTTGGATAGACTAGCACATGTTATTCTCTTTGATTGAATTAAGTAGTAGATCTCATAAGTTGTAAACATAAGATATTTAGAGTTAACATGTGAATGCTTGTTAGAGTAGTTAAATATATTGGATGACCTACTACGGGATTATCACATGGATCCTCTATTATATGTCATTGATAGTCTCATCATAGTAATGGTACAAGTATCCTTAGACTTGAGGTGCTAAAGGTTATCTTGGATACTGATTTTGTACTTTGACTTAATTCTTTATTGCCTTAGGAGATGTCGCTCATAAGGTGGTGATTGGACATAACTTGAGGTATTCGAAGGTAGTTGAGTAGCTAACAAAAGATTCATTACTCATGATAGAGCGACTGTTTACCAATGGCCTCTTATCGAGATTATTACTTGGGAATCTCTGGCCATACTGGAAATTTCATTAAGATAATCATTAATGACATATTTGTAAGAGTAATGAGTTTCAAGGATAAGATCTAACATCACTTGGACTAGGTATGTTGTAGTCAGTCTAGTGGGAGCTGACACAAATTCTATGCTCTAAATCGAGTGGGGTATAGTGAGGTGAAAGGAGGAATTGAATGTGTAATTGTCTATGGAAAGGTTTGTAGTTAGACCATTGAATTTCAAGTCATTTGGGGGTTATGATGTGTTGCTAGATACCGCTCATGAACTGTTCGATATTAAGTGTTGATCTAAGTGATCAACTTAATCAGAACATAATGGGTCCCACTCATTGAAGATGTGAAGAAGAAGTAAAATGGGTCTTTGGATCAAATGCAAAATCGAGAGAGAGAATATGCGTTAGGACAGGTTCACCATCGTGAAAGATTTCCCGATCGTGAATGTTTTGTTATTGTGAAATAACCCATCACAGGAGTGAAAAACTACTGGATTGGAATTGCACAAGTTTTTGATCGGGAAAAGGAGTTTTGCAATCGAGAACCGCACGATTAATGGTAAATCATGAGCGTGAATGGTGCCTATTTAAGAGTCCTAATCTAATTAGGAAACTTCAACGTGGGTGACTGGTTACCTTAGCCCTAATACGATTAATGGGACTACAAATAGTCTCTTTAGAGATGATTTCTATACTGCTACCTTCAAAAGCAATTGAGAATTGCCTCATCCCTTTCTCTCTTGGAGATTAATCAAATTGCTAGCCCACTTTGATTAATGAAGCCATTCCCAAAAGGTTTCTTACCTCTCCCTTCGTGTGGATACTATCAAAGCTGATCCAAGTGGATTATTGTGATTTGCTACAACCCGGTAAGGTGAGAATCGAAGGAACAAGTATCCGTTTTAAAGATAATCACACTTTAACCATTGTGAATGGTTAATCAAGTATAATATCATAGGGCCATTCATGGTTTAGGTTTAAATAAATTTTAATTTTTTGCTGCTATCATGCATGTGATGTATAAAAGAAACCCAAGTGGTATTCGAGCCAACTATGCATATTATAATTGGTTTTAATTGAAGAACAATAAAATTGTATGGAAAATGATATTTTCGATTTTCAATTTTTTGTTCCTCAATTATATTATGTTCATGTGATGATGTTAGATGATTGTGGATGATTGGAGTTGATACAAATGTGATTTGTACGATTGGATTTTTGTAATGCCCATGATTTATGGCCTAGAAGTTTACACGAGTCTTAGACACATGAAGAAACGAAAATAAATTAATTTGGGTTCAAAATAAAATAATTAGAAAGTGGAAGGGCTAAAAGAGAAAGGAATAAAATTAATTAAAAATAATTTAAATTAAATAATATTATATTGTTTTTTATTGTATTGTATTATATTATATTATATTACATAAAAAAAATTGAAAAATAACACGCCAAGTGCTAAGGAAGCACACAATGAAACTTTAGAGGAATCTGCATGTCCAGTGATCCCATTGCATGCTTGGTACACTTTAAAACACACTAGTCTCTAAATGCACTATATAGTTGTTGGAGTTTGCACATGTATCTCATACTTGTTATGCAATGGAAAAATACAATTTTACAAACTCTAAGAGGAAGATCAACCTATGTAACCATGAACAATTGAAAACTATATAATAATAGAAGATTATTACCTTTCAAAACTGAGTAATGTTCTTTCGATTCTCTTCTTATCGGGTTGTAGCAAACCGCATTAATCCTCTAGGATCACCTCTGATGGTATCCGTGCGAAGGAGAAAACCTTTAAGTTAATGGCTTGGATTAACCTAATGTGCAAGCAAAAGAGTTAATCCTTGAGAGAAAAGAAGAGAAGAATTAACACTTTAATTTTGTGTGTACTAGCTACAGAAATAGCCTGAAAAAGGACTATTTATAGTCCATAAGGAACTAGGGTTTGTAACCCTTGATTATAGAATACTAATCATATTAAAATTCCTAATATGTCACATGTCTCGATTGAGAACTTATTTTTCACTCGGAAAACTATCCACGTCGAGCGAGTCCTAGTCGGGACTTTGTGTTATTTCAATGCACTAGCTTTTTTTGATTGAGAGACTTATTTTCCCGAATATGTCTGGACTTAATTTTTCTCTCGTTGTTTTGGATCCTATCCAAAAGCCCATTTTACTTCTCCTTCACACCTTCAATGCATGTGACCCATTAGGTTCCCGACTATGTTGCATTCGGTTTAACACTTAATCTTAAGCAGATCATGAGTGGTATCTAGTAAACACATAATGACCTCCAATTAGCTGGAAAGTAGTGGTTTAATTACAAACCTTTCCATAGACAATTGTCCATGCAATTCGTCCTTTCACCATTCTATGCCCCACTCGGTTCAGAACATTGACTATGTGTCAGCTCCCACTCAACTGACTACGTCACACCTAGCCCAAGCGATGTTAGATCTTGTCACTAGGACTCATTACTCAAATTGACATGTCATTGAAGACTATTTTCATGACATTTCCACTCTGGTTAGAGATTCTCGAGTAATGATCCCGACAAGAGGTTGTAGGTATATACTCCTTCTATTAGGAGTGGTGAATCCTCTGTTGGCTACCCAATTACCTTTGAACAGCTCAAGTTGTACCCAATCACCACCCTATGAACGACCTCTGTGAGGCAACAAGAGTCAAAACATAGAATCATTATGTAAGATATCCTTGAGTACTTCAAGTCTAAGGATACTTAGACCACTACCACGATGAGACTCATTGACATTTGAATAGATAATCCATATGATGGTTTCATAGCAGTTCATCAATGTATTTGACTACTCTAGCACACGTCCATATATTAACTCTAGGCAACTCATGTCTACAGACTATGAGATCTATTGCTTGATCCAATCAAAGAGTATAACATATGCTAGTCTATCCGGATTAACAATGTCTAGCCTTGTTAATGCTATGACTAGAGATTAGTTTAGATATAACCATAATTACATGATAGGAATCTCAATATCATGATCCCATCATGATTTTCTTCATGCTATGTTTATATCATGGACTTTATTAATTAATTTAAGATCCAATCAATTCATAATATAAATGAACATTAATAAATGAAGATGCCTTTTATTCATATGAATTGAAATTGTACAATAAGTGCTAAAGGTGATTGCCTTTAGGGCACTTCTCTAACAATGTCCCACTTGCACTATAGCCAATGGCCTTTGTACTTAATTCCATAGGATACTAAATGTGAATCATACTTCTTTTGGGGAAGTGGCTTAGTTCGTGGATTAGCAATGTTCTGATCAATGGGCACTCTCTTTATCTTTACATCATTTCTACCAATGAGCTCTCTAATCAAATGGTATCTTATAAACACATATTTGGACTTCTAATGAGACTATGGCTACTTTGCTTGTGTAATGGCTCCATTATTATCATAGTATAGATGTAACGGATCAACAATGCTAGCAACCGCCCTAGTTCTGTGATGAATTTCTTTATTCAAATTGCTTCCTTAGCTGCCTTAGAAGCTACAATGTACTCTACCTAAGTTGTGGAATCAACAATCGTCTCTTGTTTGGAACTCTTCCAATTGACTGCTCCACCATTAAATATGAATACATAACCTGATTGAGATTTCAAATCATCTCTATCAGATTGGAAGCTGGCATCTGTGTACCCTCTTATAGCAAGATCTCCATCTCCATATACTAAGAATACATCCTTAGTCCTTCTTAAGTACTTAAGGATATTCTTGACAGCCACCTAATGACTCTTACTAGGGTTAGACTGGTATCTGCTCGTGACACTCAGAGCATATGATACATCGGGCCTTGTACATATCATAGCATATATGATTGATCCTATAGCAGATGCATATGGGATTAAACTCATGCGAGTCCTCTCATCTTGTATCTTTGGACACATAGATTTTGAAAGGGTAATCCCATGGGTCATGGGAATAAAGCCTTTCTTGGATTGTTGTATGCTAAACCTTTTTAGCATCTTGTCTATATATATAGACTGTTAAAGACCAAGCAACCTTTAAGATCTATCTCTATAGATCCTTATCCCTAAAATATAAGTTGCCTTTCCAAGGTCTTTCATGGAGAAATTTTTGGATAACCAAATTTTGACGGATTGTAAGACTGAGATATTGTTTCCCATAAGTAGTATGTCATCTATATATAATACTAGGAAAACGGCTGCACTCCCACTAACCTTCTTATACGCACAAGATTCATCCGAATTTTGTGAGAAATCAAAATCTTTGATTGTCTTATCAAATAGGATGTTCCAACTCCTAGATGCTTGCTTCAATCCATAAATGGTTCTTTGAAGCTTGCATACTTTATTGCCCTTTTTAGATGTGAATCCATCTGGTTGTGTCATGTACACATCCTTAGTGAGGTTTTCATTAAGGAAAGTCATCTTCACATCCATTTGCCAAATCTCATAGTCATAATGAGTGACAATGGCTAGGAGTATCCTTATGGATTTTAGCATAGCTACTGGACTAAAAGTCTCGCCATAGTCAATTCCTTGTCTTTGATGATAACACTTAGCTACTAGTTGAGTTTTATGGGTAACCACATTACCCTTCATGTCATTCTTCTTCTTGAAGACCCATTTGCACGCTATAGGCTTTATTCCTTCGGGTGGGTTAACTAGGGTCCATACCTGGTTTTCGTACATGGAATCCATTTTTGATTGCATGGCCTTTAGCCATATATCAAATTTTGAACTCTTCAGAACTTCTTCATAGCTAGTAGGCCTATCATTATCCTCAATGAGCAAGATATCATTTTGATTGCTTATGAGAAATCCATATCTCTCAAGAGCATAACGTATCCTACTAGATCTATGAAGATCTTGTGCATCAGTAGGTGTAGCTGTTATTTCATCTCCATGAACAACAGGCTTGAGTTTAGGCAGTTGATTTGCATCTATTAGAGCATATTGAACTTCTTCAAGTTCAACCTTGCCCCCACTATCTCCTTTAAGAAGAAATTCTTTCTCTAAAAAAGTAGCATGCTTTGAAACAAACTCCTTTTGCTCCAAAGGGTTGTAGAATTGATATCCAATCATTTCTTTAGGTTATCCTACAAACAGACATTGGTCATATTTAGCTTCTAGCTTGTCTGACATTATCCGCTTCACATAAGCTAGACAACCCCACACTCTCATGTGAGAAAATATAGGCTTCTTACCTTTTCATATCTCATATGGAGTAGTATCAACTATCTTGGAAGAGACTCTATTAATATATAAATGACATTCATTAGTGCATAACCCTAAAAGGACTTAGGGAGTTCTACTAAGCTCATCATTTACCTTACCATGTCTAACAAGGTTCTGTTAGAGAGGTGCCCTAAAAGCAATCACCTTAGCCACTTAATGTACATATGCATATAGGCATTCTTGCACTATATTGGTGTTCATGCATATATGAATTGATATAGATCTTAAACCAAATGATGCAGTCCATGATATATAACACAATATGAAGGAAATCATGATGAGATCATGATAGTGAGATTCCTATCATGTGTAAATGTGTTTATATCTAAATAATCCCTAGTTATAGCATTAATAAGATGAGACATTATTAATCTTGATAGACTAGCACAAGTTATAATTCTTGATTGGATTAAGTAGTTAATCTCATAAACTATAGACATGAGATGTTTAAAGTTAACATGTGGATGCTTACTAAGTGTAGCCAAATATATTAGATGACCTACCATGAGACAAACACAAGGATTATCTATTCATATGTCAATGATAGTCTCATCATAGAAATGGTATAAGTATCCTTAGACTTGAGGTGCTCAAGGTTATCTTGGATACTGATTATATACTTTGACTTCGTTCCTTGTTGCATATTAGAGGTCGCTCTTAGGGAGGTGATTAGGTATAGCTTGAGGTATTTGTAGGTAGTTGAGTAGCCAATAAGGGATTCACCACTCTTGTAGAAGGATAGTATATCTATGGCCCCTTATGGAGAGCATTACTCAGAAATCCTTGTGCGAGGTGGACATGTCTTGAAGATAGTCTTCAATGACATATCTTATTAGAGTAATGAGTCTCATGGACAAGAAACTAACATCACTTAGACTAGGTGTGACATAGCCAGTCTAGTGGGAGTTGACACATTGTCCATACTCTGAACCAAGTAGGATATAGTGAGGTAAAAGGATAAATTGCATAGATAATTGTTCTATGGAAGGGTTTGAGTCAGACCACCGACCTTTCCGTCCATTGGGGGTCATGATGTGTGGCTAGACACCGCTCTTGACTTACTTAATATTATATGATAAATTGAGTAGTCAATATAACCGGGAACCTATTGGGACACACGTATAAAAGAGTATGATGAAAGACTAAAATGGATCTTGGATTTGATCCAAGTTTAAGAGAGAGAAAATTTGGATTGAACGGTTTTACTGACGTGGAAAAGTTTCCTAGACATGGAAAAGTTTTCCGGACGTGAAAGGCATTGTGAACATGAGATGCTCAATATAAGTGCAAAAGCTGGCTAGTGGTGCGTTGTGGGCCCAAAGTAGGCCACTGCGCTGCGAGCTACAGGCCGGTGCTGCATGCTGCGGGCCAGCCATCGCATATGCAGTAGGCCCTTGCTGCCAGCAACTTGCCGATTGGGTTTTCCTTGTCCAAATTGGACTCCCTTATATGTATCCTATTTGGAATTGGATTCCTTTTACCCTAGGGCAAATAGAATACATATAAAAGAGATTTTAAGCCAAAAAATACAGCAGCCCACATTAGAGAAAATTAATTTAGAATTAATTCTCTTCTTTTTTTTTTTTTCTCTATTGAACATTCAACCATACTAGCACCTTGGTTGTTTATTCACCCATTACTATAGCTGGTTTCCTTCATTCTCTTCGCATGGATATTGATAGAGGCATCCAAGTTCGGATGTTGGTGGTTTGCTACAACTCAACAAGAAAAAACAAGGTCACAACATGGAGAAGATAAAAAATAAAACAAGGTCATCATCTTCATCCAAATAGTTGGTATATCTGATTTTAATATACATAAGATGATCCATTGGTTCTAGGATTTCTAAAATTTTAATTTTCCACTGTGTTATACATGTGATGCATCTTAGAAACCCAACAATGGTATTAGAGCCACCTTATGTAAATTAATTTTGGATTAATTGAAGAAATAATGAAAATTGTATAAAAGGAACAACTTGGATTTCCTCCTTCCGTTAAAAATGAATTTAATTCGGTTTGGCCTCAAATTTTAAATTTCATTTGTAGTCATATTAATATGATGATATTAATTATTTTTGATATTTTTTGAATGGTTTAAATAAGATTTAAAATTGAAATTCGAATAGACATAAAAGCTGGAATTTTAGGATTTTGTGAAACCTTGTATAGTCAATTGAGTTGATTGAGGAGCTGTTCGGTTTTGATTAGTTAATTTGATTAATCAAACATGTTTATGACATATTTAGGATGTGTTTTAACTTCTGGATAGATACTTAATTGGATCAAAAATCATTTTCGAGCATTGCACAAATTAAACTCTACATGGCTAGGGTTTTATGTTGTATATGATGGATTGTTTTGTGTTGTTTGATTCGTTGTGATGTAAATCCATGACCTGCACCTCAATTCATGAAGTTATTTTGATGTTTATTGCATGTTAAAACCGAATTAAAATCGTCCTCAAAATTTCATGTAAAATCAAGTTCAACTATGACTATTTAGGCAATTTTGTATAGTCGGTTTTGGTAATTAAGTTCTTAATGATTTTGATTGTCTAATAAACGAATTTAATTATTTAAATTGATTCTAAGATGCCTAAATTAATGAGGATAAATTCTGAAATTTTTTGGAATTATTTAGGAAGAATTTAATTTAGATTAAGAAAGTGTTGTCCAATCCTAGTTTGACTAGGTTTTTGGAATGCAATTAAAACTAGGATTATAGAATCCTATTTGGCATCAAACTAATATCTAATTAAGGTAATTTAATTATGAATTAACTACTGGTCATATTAGGATTCATATTTTAATGTGATTAAAAGATCAAATTCGTTTATGGAAGTTGCATGCAACAAAAGGGTTGAAAACTAGTTGACTATTTAGGCAATTTTGGGAATTAATTTGACATGATCAAATATATACCCAAATAGTATTTCCTTTAGGAAAGTGTTTCTAAATATTCATATACTAATTTAATGAGATTAAATATTGATTATATGATGAATTTCATTAAAGGCCAAATAATTAAACATAAAGTCTCAAATTTTGAAACTTAAGGGAACCCAAATTGTTATTTTTATGATTACCTTTATTTTGCATTAAAGAATGCATGTTAAGAATGTATGGAATGACATGATGGCTTATTTATGGACTAGACCAATATGATTGATCATGTATGGATTATATTGTTTTGGTAAATAGGGCTTGTGAGTCCCTGCCTTCTCTTAACTTTTCTTGTATTTCTTTTCTCATCTCACTCCCCTCAAATGTAACTTGAGATTTTCTTATGAAGAATTAATGTAATTAGATTATATAGGATTAGAATAGAATTGAAGTGTAAAGGAGCAAGAAGCCATGGAGTTGTAGCCAAATACAAGAAGAGTTAGAATAGAAAATTGTTTTCTATTATAAGTTGTAATCTCATGCATCTACCTAGGTTTGACCTAATCAATCCTTTCATGGCTCGAGGGATTGATGTTAGATATGTCCATAATCATGTCCATATACTTAGTGTAATTATCTTAAATATCTAGATTGTGATTTATGGATATATTAAACATGCCAAGTATGATGAGACTAATTGAAATAAAATTCCCTTATTAAATCATATTAAGTCTAATACCTTCCATTAATATGGCAATGAACCAGAGTTCTTTTAGAGTTTGGGTTATTGAGCTGACTCAAGCCTACTCTATAATAATATGTTCAAACCATGGAAATACGATTTCATGATTAATGGGTTGGTCTTAACTAATTACATTGATTTTTTGAGCTAACTCAAGGTCATTGTGAATTAGAGGTTGTAACACCCTCTCATATAATTAAAATTAACCCAACTATATAAGCAAGTATTATAGATTTTCTGTAATTGAAAACTTGTGAAAATTAAAACTTTTTCTTTTCCTTATATTATTATCTCTTAACATCCTTTCATACAAAATATTTTCCATGTTACCATTTTAACATATTAGTCCATATCTTATATCATGCATAAAACTATCATTCATCCAATAAAATAAATCCAATTTAGGCTAAATTGGCCTGGTGTTTATAGAATTGTATCATATATAAATACATGTTCTTTAATCTAATAGACATGTACAAAACCAACTACCCATATCCCATATGACATATGACAAAAACAAAAAAATGTCATGATATCACCGACCCAAAGGTCTGCACTATGGTCTCTGATGAACTTTCTTCTCTTCAGTCAACTTTCTTTATCTATCGGCTCAAAACCTGCGTGCAGGAACACCCACACGCTAAGCAACCTAATGTTTAGTGGTACATATATGTATATAAATTCATGCAACCATGGGATAACATATCACATGTATACTTATGCTAATGCCAAAATAATGTTCAACATATATAAAATATACATTTAAAATACTACAAGTATGCATATATATATATATATATATATATATATATATATATATTGCTCAAAATCATGGAATCATTTAATAACGTACATAACATACTTGTCTCATATTATCAAATTATGTACATATTTCAATGAAATGACAATCAAGGTCAATATGCCGATCATATTAACAAGTAACCATAAATTATTCATAATCAGCTGAACTTAGAGACATTATACATTCTTATGTCACCTATCATAAAACATTCAATAATCATGTAAAAAGTAGTTATTTCTATTTATTCAACTTATTTAATTAGCCAATAGCCTATTTACTCAAAACCGGACTAACTAGATAACAGGTTATGAATAGGGGCGCTCTCCGAGCTTAAGCCACCCTATTCACCTATCTGTGTATTTCTATAATTATGCTCGTCACGAGATTGAGTCAAGTGCGCTCTCCGAGCTTAAGCCACTTTGATTTAATAATATGATTAAGTTGCTAACATAATGGACAAGAGCGCTCTCCGAGCTTAAGCCACCTTGTCCAATAATTAAAAATCATATAGAAATTTCCTACGGTACTGTAAAAGACCCTCAATGGCATGCCATCTATTCTAAGTCTCGTCCTTGTAAAGAGGAATGGGCAATTATACATATTCATAATTTATTTCAACACAATAGGTTATAATTTTATCTCATTCCATACTTGCATATTATATGACATAATTTACCTTACTAGGGCTTACAAAACTCATATAAAATACATAATTATATGCAAAGAAAGAAAATTCCAACAATCTAACATATATATATGTCACACAATATTTATGAGACTAAATTCCTAATATTCCTTTCCAATCAGATTTCTGCCATAATTTTGGAATGCATTTATCACCTATTTAGGAACTAAATTATAACTCGTGGTCTTCTAAGAAGTTTTAGCTTAATGTCTTAG
>CATIWF010153272.1:0-14524 GCA_949630135.1 Balakata baccata | reverse complement strand
AATTATTTCTTAATTCAAGTCATTCGAGTTAGATCAAGACTGGCAGCTCCACTCGATGAAATAAATAAAGAGTGACTTTTTTCTTGTCTGTTCTCATAAGCACTTGCAGTAACAAGAAAATGCTCAACTCAACCGAATACTTATTAGTATTATCAACTTTAGCCTATGGCATTAAACATACAATTCATAATTTTTCGAATATGTTTTGACTTTTTTATGCAATTTATTTATAAGAGATATTGTTGTTGGTATGTGACGAGTACAGAAGTAAATAATAATCAAAATTAAGCTATACCTTTGGACAATTCATATGAAGTTGAGTCCTCACTGCTAGCCCTGTTTTCATCATCATCCAAAAAGTCTATACCAGAAATCAATTCTTCACCACATAATACCTCTGCATTTTTCCGAAAGGCCATCTTCCAACTCATCATTATCCGTTCTAGCACCAGCTTGTGAGCAATAACCAAAATTCCCCAGTTAGAGTACACATAATCGGGAGTACTAGTGCATTATGTCATATTTCAAGGGATAAATAGTATTTTTTTTTCTTTATTTATTCATATTCATTTTAAGAATGTTTAAAATTATTGTTAAGTGTCAAAAAAAAAAAACTTAAAATTTTTTTATTTGATAAAAGATTAAGTCATATCTAGCTCTTTGAAAATATTCATTTTCGTTATTTAACCCCAACAACAATTTTTTATCACTTAGCCACCTGTACTCTTTTTTTGTCTATCTTGCCCCAATTCAATTAGTAAAACATGCATAGAGTCTCCTAATATTAGTTAGAAAAATTATTTGACTTGGTTAATGATGCCATGTCAGTAACAAGGGACCATATGTTTAGTTTTACAAATTGGACAAATAGTAAAGTGAACCAAAAATGGAGTTCAGAAAGGCAAGTGAACCAAAAATTGCTGCAGGGGCTAAATGGCGAAAACAAACATTTTTAGGAAACTAAATATTTCTGAAGCCTTTAATAAACTAATTTTTCAATTTTTTACAAAAGAAATTAAAAATAATTTTTGGTTTTTTACATAAAAACTTTTTTTTTTTTCAAACACAATGTCCAAAAAAACATTTAACAAGTATAAATGAATAATTATAGAGGTATGGCTAAATACAGTAGTGTTGAACTGAAAACATCCAGACCCTAATGAAGGCACTCTGAATAGAACCATGTAGCAAACCAGAACTTTCAACTCAATCGAGTAACTCTAGTAAAACAGAGTTTCTGAATGGATCTGCTTGAGCCAACAGTTTTGCAAATGCTCTGTTGGGAAATACATTCTGTGCCTTCATTCTCTCTCGGAAACCATAGGCTGGAGTTTTTGCATTTATGTAACCCTGGATCAATACCTCAAATGGCCTAAGACGTCCAAAATACCCAGACCATTTGGTTCTCTGAAACAACTTCTCAGTATTATGCATATCACCACGCTTTGCATACTGCTCCATTATTGCCATATGAGTTGCAAAAAAGGGTCTCATTTTCTTCTGGTTGCATGCCTTCTGCAGAACAGAGTCTGCTTTCTCAACCTCTCCAGCTTCTACATAGAGCCTGACTAACGAATCCAAAATTATTGGGATGCTCCCGCGTCCATCTTCATCCATTCGTTTTGCTAAATCCTTTCCCTTAGTCAGTAGCTTATTATCTACATAAACATTCAGCAGCGAAGAGTAAAGCCTGGCAGTGCACTGCTTTTTCCGATCCATCATATCAAAGATTGCCTCTGCCTCCTCTACTTTGCCAAACTTACCCCAGGCCTTAATGGCAGCTATGCTCTCCTCGATCGTGGGTTCCGATTCACATTCCCTCCAAAGTTCACGCACCTTATCATCTCTTCCAAGAGAAGAATAGAGTAGAAGCAATAATCTGCATACCTTCCATTTCTCCTGCTGCTTTCCTTCTTCAAGATTCTTCAAAACAGTTTCGGCTTTATGTTTGAACCCCCTAGATATATAATGCTGAGCCATGGCAGCTAGAGTATAAATGTCAGGTTCAATACCATCAGCCTTCATATTCTCAAGAACATGCTCCATCCCTGTAATGTCATTGAGATGCCCTTGGTAGTCAATAAGAAGTTTATATGTAAGATTTGATGGCTTGATATTTTGGTTTTGCATTGTCAATATGATATCAGATATTCGTCTTATGCCAAGCCTCTTATACAGAATAATCATCCGATTGAAATCATCGGCGGTGATAGGCAAATTTAACTCACTCATTTTCTTTAATACTGCCTCTGCTCTAGTTACATTCAGGAAACGGACACAACTCTTCAAAAGATTCCTATATGGAAGTTCACCTCTGAAGGATTCTGGGATTTTGTTAAAACAATTCTCCACCTTCGCAAGATTTTGTGCATAGGAAATACAATCAATATGCAACGCATAATACTGCTCATTTATATCAACTTGCTTACTTGTTTCGAGCCACTCACAGAACTGCAAAAAATATGAAGTCAAATAAGCACAGAGGATAATAACAGTCTAGGTTTTAGAGAACATGATGTTGCACTGTAAGTTAAAGATCAAGCACCAAGAATATGAGTTTATGATAAAAGGAAACACAATTATCACCAGTTAGTTTATATCACACACTAAAATTAATGTATTCATACATAAAGACCAACTAAAAACAAGCAGGATCTGATCATATTATTAGAAGCCAGATGATAGCCAAATGAATGATTGAGATAGTCCAAGAAAAGAACCAAACACATAGGCGGACGGAGGTTATAGACTTTGGGGTCCAATGACCCCAAAGATTTTTTAAGTGATATGATAATAAGTGTAAAATATTAATATGGATCCCACTAAAAAATAAAGAGGGCCATAATAAAATATAAAAAAATTAAATATTATTCTACTATTCATATAAAATATACAAAACTTAATTAAAAAAATTTACAAAATTTGACTCTAAAAAAGAGAAATTTTTAGGTAGATTCTATCTACCACATTGTAGATTAATTCGGTTACATATTGATATATATTTAATTATTTTATTCTTATTGGTTGATGTAAATACAATATGCATATATGTCATTATATAATTGAATTAGTTTACATATGATATGATAAACTAAATTTACCTAAGAATTTTTGTACAAAAAAATTATAATAAAAAATTAAGATAAAAAAAAATAAGTTTTTTAATAGAGAAAAGCTTCTTAATAAAAAATTGGTAAAGAGATTGAAAAATACCATTTTTCCCCAATTCCCACCCACCACCAACCCACCCCTTCTTCTCTATCCAACCATGATTCATTGTGCAGCCGATGCTCTTATTTTCTTACTTTTGCTGGCAACAAGGTAAATCTTATTTTGGCCTCTTTGATTTTTTTTCCTTTTTGCAAGATATTTGTTTCTTTTTTATGAAGTTTATAGTTCTTCTAATTTCTATAGAAAAAATAGAGTAAAACAAAGAGACAAAAGCTCAAATTTCATAAAACTTACCTTCTCTTTTTATTTATTTTATGTCATTGTTATTCCTCTTTCTTTTTTTATGCTTTTATTTTTTATTATATTTTATTAATGTTGTTATAGGTTATTTATATGATTTTTTTATCAGTGAATTATGTTTCGGTATTATAAAAAGCAAACTTTATTTGCAAATGAATCCGACGTTCCAATAGTTTTTCAATCATGTAACTTGGCAAATGAATAACTATATACTAAAGACAATAATATTGATTGCAAAATTATGTGTTATTTTCAAAATATGAAAATTCGTCAAGGATTGTCATAAAAGAATTTTCTTTTGTTATTTTATTATCGCATATATATTTTTTTAACTAAAATTTATATTACATATATGGATCCCATTATATAAAATTTTTGGATCCGCCTCTGACCGAACAATCTTGGCATATAAGTTAACCTCAATAATGAATGAACACTAGACATCCAAAGTATTAGGGAAGGTCAACTATGTGATTGCATGACTAATATTCACTTAAACGTTAATGGAAAGGAAGGGTCATCTTTTCATTCCTCAGCAAATAAAGGGCCTTTTCAATTGATATGGAGTTTTAGCTGTAACTAGAACACCTAATTCTTTCAGATGAACAGATGGACTATGTCTGAAAGTGAAAAGCTAGATGACCACATTGTGATTAAATCCAGCAGTAAAAGTTGCAGAATTTGGATAGGATCTCTGAAAGCACTCTGAAACTCAATTTTTAAGCTGGGTTTAGTGTCAGCATTTGACATTTTGTAAAATGAAACCAACTCAAGAACAAGATAAATCAACTGAAACACATAATGCAGTTGTCCCTAGATTGATATCATGACTGCTTGAAAAATCAGCCATGGCCATTGTTATCAATTTCAACTTAGCACATATACACCTATTCATTCCTCTTCTGAAAATAGCACATGATTCTAGTGTAAGTAGGATAGCTCATGCAGAGGTTCATATACCGACGAAGAAAATTACTAATGAATATTGCTTATTCAATATATATGAGAAAAATATGCTAAATTGTAGAGAAACAGCAGAAAAATTGTGCTCAAGATACAAAACCTGTAATGCCCTCCAATGCATTCGACGTCTCCTCAGGCTATCTAAGATCAAGGAAATTTCTTTTTCTCCCAATTTGTTGCCTTCCTCAGCCCACTTATTGAGAACATAAAAAATACCATCGTCTGGAGCTCCTACAATGGAGTTTACCAACTCTACAGTTTTATTAATTATTTTGGAGTCCTCGCTGCTTGCTCCTCTCTTGTCATCATCCGAAAAGTCCAGTTCAGTAAGTAATTCTTCACCACCTACAACCTCAGCACTTTGTTCTTCATTTATCTCAGCTATGGAACCCATCTCAGGCTTGGAAAGGCCATCTTCCAGCTTATCATTCTCGTTCTCCCTTCTTGCACCAGCCTGTGAGCAATAACCGAAATTCCCCATAAAGAGTCTTTCACCTGCAGATCTTGCATAGTACAGCTCTTTTACCACTCCACATCCATCAAATATTAGATGTTTAAGACTGCAAGTACCAGCTTTGCCCAACATAGAACTACTCGATATCTCTGATGTAGCAGAAATAACTCTGGATACCCCAAGCCAAGGTCCATACAGCCTACAAATAAGGGATGAAATTTCAGACCAACTTTATGCATGTAGTGTACACAGAATGGGCCATATCAAATTATCAATTATCAAATATTCAAAAGAACTGTACTTTTATTGCAAAAAGAAAGATATATACATAGAGAATGAGTGAGAGAGACATCATAAGAAACGCAAAAAATTTCAACCATTTTCCATAACCCAATTTGCTTTTCTATTTCGAACTCTGGTGGCTTTAAATTTTCATTAAAGTAGTAAATAACAGGCATTTTACTTGGCTTATTTCACAGCAACAATCAAGGTATGAATTAACAATGCAAAACTAACATGTAAAAATTGTTTTACAAGGAAAAAAAACACACACACACACACTCACACTCACATAAGCAGAGAACAACAGGATACTTGCTCAGAAATTGATAACCAAAAAATTTGAGAATTAGTATTTTTGAAATGGAAGAAAATTATAATATAAAATTCAAAATTAACAAAACCAAATGCAACATACATCCTTTAAACTGAAACACCATTACGCCAAAACCAGGAAAAAAAATGAAAATTCTCGGGACGACAACTACCATAAAGAAGCCATGGCAACTATAACACTTCTAAAATGTCGAATAGCTTACACAGACAAGATTTTTAACCAGGAAAGTAAAACCACAATCACTTTCTACGCAAAGTCCCCCACGTGTATGCTAGTGAATTCCATAGATACATTATACATAGATAAAGAGACATACTTTACAGGGAGAGCAGCTCGACGGACCAACAACATTTATGACAGGTGAAGATAAACCCTAAAAATCAACAAGCAGCTCCAATCCAGTGAAAGAGCCGAGAGCTTAAACCCTTTACATTTCTTTTTCCTGGGAAATTCCTTCTTTCTTTCGGACTCCATTTTGGTTATTTTGGGTTTTATAATGGACCGGGTTGAAACGACACATTTGGATCTCTGGTAAAAGCTTGGGATTTTATAAAGAATTAATTAGTTACTTTTGCGTTGTGCTGCACTATGAAAACCTATGCGAGTAACATATAAATAAGTACAATTATTATTGTAAATATCCATGTTACATAACAATGCAATAATAAATTTATTTACAATACATTATTAGAAATGAAATCTATAAATTTACGGAAGAACAGCTTTTCAAGTATAGGTCCTAATGGAATAGAAATCGACATCTGTCAAAAAAAAAAAAACAAACAAAAACTAAATGCTTTTTTGGAAAAAAAAAAAATAACAGCGCAAAAGAAAGAAGAAACCACAGAAAAAGATATAAACAGTGCATGAAAATTAATAAAGCATAAAAAAATCAAACGTGTAACCTCCAAAAATATATCATTAAAACAAAAGCAATAGCTAAAAATGAAGGAAGCACCAAAAACTAAATATATAACCTCCGAAAAGGAAGTTGGAAATCAAAATGAGTGAAGATATGGAGAGAGGCCGAAATACATGCTATTTATAGTGTTGAATTAGCCTAGGTAAAGATTTTATACCTATCCAAATAATTAAGAGGAATTCTGTAGTGCATCCGGTGTAATTTACACCGAATACCTTAAAACCGTTGGCTCATAAACTTTTAATTTTATTTGTTGATAATAAATTGTTGATATTAAAAGTTGATGATCTAATGGTTCTAAAGCATCAAATATAATTTACACCGTATGCACCATAAAAGCCCTCAATAATTAAAGCTGCCCAAAAAAATTGTAGAGAATGAGACGCCTTGTAAAGATTCCCGTTTCAGCCGTCCATCTCTATCATCATTCTGTATTGAAAAGCCTAGAACAACTTAAAAATCAACAAATTGATAGTTAAAAAAAAAAAATTAATAAGTAAACCCAACAGCTGTCAAACAACAACAATTTTGCAAAAATTGCGTAAAATATGGGCTGTTGGATAATCTCATTTCTACGATAGCCAAAATCTCAATGGCTAATAAAACAATCCAAAAAAATCAAAACAGCACAGATAAATTTACATATATTCTGCTGCCACATTCCAGATTTAGAGAAATCCAGAATAAAAAATATTTGAACACTAAAACTCCATAATTCTATCCTCTGTGGTGATCAATCTTTTTTTTTTTTTTTTAAAGAAAAAACAAAACATTTCGTTTTGAATGTGGAAACAAATGGCGCCGTTTCATGTAGAGGTGGCCATTCTAGTTCAGAACTTGCTGAATCAGTCAAAACCGGATCTTATTGTTGGTCAACAGTTTTGGGCTAGAACCGATTCAGAGCCGGTTCAGTCCATTCCGAAACAGGAATGGTCGATTCCGATTCAAACAGGCCGATTTCGGTTCCAAACTGGAACCGATTTTTAAAAAAAATTGAGCACCTACCTGACTGTTCTAACACTAGAGACCTGACACGCGTCCTCCCCTTCCCAACTGTCATTTTATCTTTTTTTTTAAAATTTTTTTAAAATTTATTTATAATATAAATATTTTAAAAAATAAATATAGTAAAAGACAAAAATATTACTACAGCTAAAAAATAACATATATAATTTAATGGTATTTTTATCTTTTCAACAATTCAAAATTTTCTCTATAAATACCTTAATTCATTTCAATTTCATTTCATTAAATTTTCTTTTAATTCTATATACATATTTCATCAAATTCTCTCAACTACAAAATTATTTTTTCTCTCTTAAATTCTCTATAGTCTTTCTAATTACACTCTAATTTTTTTAAACTCTATAATTTTTAAATTTTTTTCTTTTTATTCTAAAAAATGGTAAACAATAGTGATACGTATTGAAAATTTATCTTTTAGTTTTGGTGAAAAAGTTGATTTTAATAATTTTTATCAAACTACTTTAAATCTTGCTGCTAAACGTAAGGAACACTGTTAAACATGTTTTATTTAAATTATATAATGAAAATAAAAAAGAATTGTACAAAATTTTTTCTTCTTTAAATGAATGTGCTGCAATTTTTAGTGATATTTGAAGTGATCATTGACGCATACATTCATATATGGATATAACATGTCATTGGATTGATAATGATTAGATTATCCAAAAAAGATTACTTGCATTTAGAGTATTTGATGATAGATATACAGCAAATAAATTTTATAAAATGATAAAAAAATATTTTTGAAAAATACAGTTTAGTTAATAAATATTTTTCAATCGTGGCTAATACTGCTTTTATTATAGAGCTTCAATTTCTATATCAACCTTATATTAGTGAAAAAAAATTTTATATTAGATGTGCATGTCATGTTTTAAATTTATGTGTGAAAGATGGTTTAAAAATATTATGTGATACAATTGAACCAATAAAATAAGCAATTATTTATTTGTATGAACATCCCCAAATTATAAAATTATGGATTCAATTTTGTTGTGAAAATGGCAAAAGACCGAAAAAATTTTCACAAGATGTCCCACTTGTTAAATCCACATTTGAATTATTAAACGAGTTATACTTATATAAAGATTTATTATACTCATTTATTTCCACTAATGTAACACAAATTAATTTATATCCACAATATTAGGACATTTGTAAAAATCTTTTAGATATTTTAAAAATTTAACGATGCAACATATATTTTAAGCGGTGTTTATTATCTTATATGTCATTTATTTTTTGCTCAATGTATTAATATTGTTGATGTGTTTAAAGAGTATATAAATGATGTTATTTTGCATGATATTATATTTGTCATGCGACATAAGTAATTATCTTATTTTAAAATGATTCATTTGATTAATCTTGTATATTTGTATTTCTGATCTTTGGTATAGAATTACAATATTACATGAATATTTACAAATTTATTATGAGTGTTTTGATATTGAAGATGTGTATTGATTTAATTGTAAATAAAGTTAGAAGAAATATTTGTGACTTATTTAATGAATTCAGTAATTTATATAATATTCCTACTTCTAGTTCTAGTCATGAAGATGTTGAACTGGAAAGTGTAGAAATAGGTGATTGTTTGACGTTAAAAAGTCATAAAAAATCTTGATCATCTACTGGTTCATCCGAACTTAACATTTATCTAACAACAAATTTTAAGTTTAGTGATAGTAAAACATGTAAAGAGTTTCATGTTTTTAAATAGTGGAGTTGACGCCAAAACACTTATCTTGTCTTTGCCCAAATTGCAAAATAAATTTTTGCATGTCAAGTTTCAATAGTTGCTGTTGAACAAGCATTTAGTTCGGAAAATAATATTTTGAATGAGACGCAATCAAGTTTAGCTCACGAATCTATTAAAGCTCGAGCATGTGTCGTTGATTGGACTAAAGTGGCCATAAGACAACAAGAATTTAAAAAAGAAGGATACGACGAAGAATTAACTTATACGACCGAATGAATTGTTGGCACATTCGGCACTGGCAGTTCGGATTAAATAAGATAAGAGGATATTTAACAAATTTAAAAGATAAAAAAACTACATATATTTTGATTCCTCTAAACGTCAAGATGATACGTAGGTAACTTAATTAATAGTAAAAAAAATTTAAGTTCAAGTCAATTTATTATTTTTAATATTCTTTTCAAATTTTTTTCAAATTTATCTTGAATATTTTTTAAAATTATAAATAAATAATCCATTTATAAATTTTTAACATTATTACTTTCATTTTTTTTAAATTTAGTTTAAATAATTTTTAAAATTAAAACTAAATATTCCGCTTAAAATTTTTTTAATTTATTACTTTTAAATATTTCTCAAATTTAACTTAAATATTTATTACTTCTTCTTTCATTACCCTAACTTAAATTTTCTTATCAATTTATACAATTAGTTTCAAATAATTACAATTTATATACACTATTTTAACCTTAATTATATTTCTTCAACTCATAAGTTACTTTCAATTATTAAATTTAAATTTAATTTTACATTAAAAAAATAAATAATCTAAACCGGCCGAACTGGCAGAACCCGGACAAAACCGCTAACCACCCCTAGTTTCATGAGAGGAAACCCAATAGCTCAGAGATTGAAACATAAAACAGTAAAAAAAATAAAAACAATGCAAGGATTCAACACTCAAACACACACACATATCAGAAATTATAATGCAGCAATTCTTCAATGCCATAAAATACGAAAATAAACATGCAGTGTTTAAAATAGAAGAATAGGAAGAAAAAAAAAGCTTATCTTTTTTAGTAATCTATCCACCGATAGTTGTAATTCTTTGCCTCAACTCTACATGCAATAACAAATTTCAGTCTCTTCCACACATGCAAGTTGTTTCATATATTTTTCAAGCGTCCAAAGATCAACGAAACCACATTGCAATGATGGCTTTCTTTTACCCATCATCACAGCCTAACCTTCAAACAGAAAATAAAACACTTTAGATCGCAGAATAAGAGAACCAATAAATGGAAAAACATGAAGATTTTCATTTGGAAACCAAAAATCATAGATAATCTTCAAATACCAAACTAAAAGAAGAAGAAGAAGAAGAAAACAGATCTTCAAATCTGAAGCAACTAAAAAATAGAGAAAAAGAAAAAAAAAAGAGTATTTTCCCTTGAAAACCAAAAAAAAAAAAAAAGCAAGGAGATCATAAGCAACTAAAAGTTAAAAAAAATAAAGTGGTAACTGTAACACCTTATATCCATAATATGTACCATATAATAGACGCTACAAGTCGGTTCTTAACTATATTAAATGTTATTTCTTATCTTTAATGACGTATTAAATAAATTGGTGTAAAATTTTTTTCTTATATATATATATATATATTACCGATGTGTCTATAATCGTTTTATTTTACTATTTAGTTATTAAAATTTTCGGCAGCATAATGACTGCACTGTGAATCTTACATTCCTACAAATTTGAAAAATAACATTCTCATTATACTCTACAATACCTCAACAACATCCAATAACCACAGTTCCAAACCATTACATATACATAACACATGCATATAGATGTCATCCATAATATAGATTGTATCAGTACATCATACATTCATCCATATTGTCTACAACAGCATATATACATATACACTGTTTGGTACAATTTTATCTATTACAAAGCTATACATATACATGACTCTAATACAAAAGTCCAAAATACTATTAAATTTTCTTAATTTTTGACTCTGTAGTTGTATGCTTGCTCTAACTCCTATGCTCTTCAATCTGTACTACCTAAATCTGCATGCAGCAATAACTATGCACTAAGCGGTCTACACCTAGTAGTGGATACAATTCTAATATTTTCCATCTGAATACATACATACTATGCATGCATATTGATCTCACACAATCAATTCATAATATTTTTTTTCCATTATTGTCACTTATTAATTATCATTTCACATCTATTATTCTTAATATTATTATACAACTCCATAACATATATTTACACAGTCAATTATTATAGTATTTATTTACTAGCACAACCTTTTACATACATTTCATTAATTTTTTTTTTTATTATTAGCTCATTATAAATCCCTTTTTAAATCATTAAATTACACACTAGTTCTTAAATTATTTACCAACTTATTAATAAATTGTATAGTATTAATAAAAAATGTCGTATATTTAATAGATTGTGTGAGATAAATGTGCATGCATAGTATGTATATTTTGAAATGGAAAATATTAGAATTGTATCCACCATTAGGCGTAGACTGCTTGGAGCGTAATTATTGTTGCGCGCAAGTTTAAGAAGTACAAATTGAGGAGCTGGAGCAAGCATACGACTGCAGGAAAAAGAATCAAGAAAATTTAATAGTATTTTGGACTTTTGTACTAGAGGCATGTATATGTATAGTTTTGTAATAGATAAAATTGTACCAAACAGTGCATATGTATGTATAATATTGAAGACAATATGGATAAATGTGTGATGTACTGATACCATCTATATTATGGATGACATCTATATGCATATGAGTTATGTATGTGTGATGATTTGAAGTTGTGGTTGTTAAAGTATTGTAAAGTATAATGGAAGTGTTATTTTTCAAATTTGCAGGAATGTAAAATTCATATTGCAGCCGTTATACTGCCGAAAATTTTAATAACTAAATAGTGAAAAACAATTATAGATACATCGGTAAGATATATATATATATATAAAGGAAAAAAAATTATACAAATTTGTTTAATACGTCATTAAAAGTAATAAATAACATTTAATACAATTACGAATCAACTTATAGCGCCCATTATATGATACATATTATGGATATAGAGTGTTACAGAAATGGTTTTCAAGTTTTTGAAAAAATAATTAAAGATTTTTTTAAAAAATAAAAATGGTCATCTTCATTAGTTCACATGGATTACAGGTATAGCTCATGCACCATTTAACCAAATTAAATAGTGACACATGACATATGTGTGTAAGAAGAATTAAAGAACTTTTTTTCTAAATAGTCTCTCAATAATAAATTTCATAAATTTTAAATTTTGTTGTAAACTAATCTTCTATTCACCTTTTAATACTTTGATTAAAAATTATATAGCATATAATTATAACACATGATACACATGCAATATGAATTAATAGTAATAAGAATGACATATATTATATTATATATGTGACAACAGCCTATATAATAAGAATCATCTCATTATATAAGTAGAATATCACATAATTTAACTGATTAATCAAATCTGCCCAAATTTATTTCCTTTTTTTATTAATAATTTAATTACTTATTTTTTTATAATAGATAGTATACATATTTATATACATATCTACTTATTTTATTTAAATTCACATATCAAGTATTTTCAACTATTATACATATTCTTAATATATATATATATAACGAGTCAACTACTCATATGCATGATCTTAAAAAAAAAAAAAGGTAATAAGTAATTAACCCTCTAGCTGGGCCTTATATGTCTCTTCTAATATGAGCTTAGACTTTTTCTTGGCCAACTTCATTATCTATTATCTACAGTTTCAAATTCTTAATATGAACTTAGACTTCTTCTTGGCCAACTTCATTATCTATTATCTACAGTTTCAAATTTTTTCTCTCACGCTAAGTTATTTCTAGTTTAGTAATGCATATAAACATAAAAGTTTTTTTATGCAGTCACACAATGCAAGTCACAATAAATTTTAAAATATTTAAATTGAACACACATGTAGCATAGATAAAATAATTATCTCAAAAGATATAAATCTCATTCACTTACCATAAAAGTCTAGATATTTGTTTTATTTTCTAAATTCTTTTTTCATATTATTTACACATAACTCAATTATGACAATTTGTATAAATAAATCCAATTAAATAATTTATTTAAATTCTTTTTTTTATTATTATTTTTAATCTTCAACCAATTATCAATAATCAATGATTTATAGTCAATAGTTAATAGTTAATATTTAATAGCTCAAATATCGTGTCCAGACTGTCCGGATACGAGGTGTGAAGTAGGAGAATTCGCGGAGTTTTAGCTACCTTGCTCACTATAATTTCAAGTCAAATGTGCTCAAGGAACTTCAACCACCTTAACTAAGTATAACCACAAGTGTATATAAATAGGATCAGAAGCGCTCTCGGAGTTAAAGTTACTCTATCCTGATATCACATCTATATCGATACCGACATCCCTACTAATGGCACATTATCTATCATAAGCTAATCCTCTGATAGAGAATGAACAATTAAAATCATTAATTATTTATTTTCATTATATCTTTATTTGCCATTATTGATGCTCATTTTACATTAGCATAATCATAATTAATATTTTCATAATGCCAAGTATGTCATAACATATAATTTCATCATTTTAATATATAAATTATGTCATACACATACAATCATATATTTGAGCAAACTAGAAAGCATATATGTACAAACTTTAATTGAGCTCTTTCCAAAATCTAAAATTTGAAGCTTGCTATTTTTGTAGCTCTTCCACTTGATGAGGACCTAATTTGAAAATATAATTGATTAATATAATGTTATAATACTTATTTTTAATTTGATTTAAATAAATAACTAAAGTTGTTTCTAAGTGACCATGTGACTTTTCAATACTGTTGAATCTATAACTTTTTATATATTTATCCAATTTATGTGATTTTTATTTCTAATTAAATTTAACACATAAGACCAATGTTGTAAAAACTGGACAGGTCAACAAACCGGAAAAGATAGAGGCTTAAGAGTCAGAGGTCCAACCAGGGTTAAACCAGTCAAAGTAACATTTTATCAAAATATAATTATTAATAAGCTCATACACAATAAAATATGAAAAATAAATAAAATAAATATATTTTATACATAATTATATATTCAAATATTAAAAATTATAATTTTATAATTTAAATTAATACATAACTATATTCAAAATTATTTTTTAAATATATTTTTAATAAATAATAGAATTAATTTGTCTATATATTTTCAATTTTAATAAAATAGACAATAATTTTTAAGTATTTTAATAGAATATT
>CATIWF010153227.1:0-22333 GCA_949630135.1 Balakata baccata | reverse complement strand
ACAACCAGAATCTACAAATCCGAAAAAGTGAGTAAACAGAACCTGGTCTCAAGTGAATAGCAAAACCAAGAGAGTATAACCTTAACCAAGCCTGGAAAGGTGTTGTATAGACAAAGGCGCGCCAAACGGCGATGACAACAGAAGATCACTCCAAGTGGATGACCCAATTTCGGAACCCTAATCTGTCAAATTGACAGATAACCCAAATCTGGAAAAATATATTCCAGATCCAAATCTCACTCTCTAACGCTCTGATACCATGTAAAAACAGAGATATGAGAATGTATTTTTCATATATTTTTATTGCTACAAGCTTTACATATTTATATATAAAGATGGAATGCTAATAAGGCAACTATACTAATTATGATACTATACTAATTAGGATATTTATAACTACTAATTGGGGAATTATCTAATTAGGATATTTGCTACCACTAATTAGGGGATTATCTAATTAGGATATTATATTATGTAACAATCTTCAAGGTTCAACTCAGCTCCATTCAAGGTAAGTTCGACTTATCTTTTCCCCTTCTTCTCCTCTTCTTTTGCTGTTGAGTTGAACTAACATAAAGTAGAGAACTTCAATAAAATAAAGAAACCAATAAATGAAATAAGGGAACATAGAATAGAGTGGCGGAAGAAGCAAGAGTCTAGAGAGACTTACAAGCGATGGTGTCGTTTGAAGAAAAACGGTCAATTTAGACCCATCACCGATTTTAATATCACCTAATGAGTTTTGTTCGAAACTAGAAGTGGTTTTGGTTATTCGCATGACGGAAAAGATTAAAAGGCTCTGTTATGGTGTTGACAGCTGCTAATTGTGGAGGCGCTGCTGCTATTGTGGTGGAGGATAGATGCTGGCTTGTTGTCTACTGATGATGGTGGTGGTCTCTGTTTATGGTGACAAATGAGTGTCAATGTTGTGTCATGACCAAACAAGAGATTCATAGGCTTGAGAAAGGAGTTCAGTTGGAAGAATTGAAGGAAGCCATAGAAATTAAAGAAGAAATAGCTTAAGGGAAATGAAGAAATGGCAGCCTAGCTTAATTAGTATGGAGGATCGAGAAGCTTCTATTAGCTAGTTACTAGTTATTAACAAGTGGCATATTAGTTGGATGAATGGTAGCCTCTTATTGGATTGCATTAGGTGTAACTGTGAGCTGTCAATCTATAGTGCTTGTTTGTTTAGCTTTTACATCCTGGCTTTCGGGTTTTTATTTTCCTTTTTTTTTTTGTGATAATTAGGCTTTAGGGTGTATTTAAGGTCTATCTTTAATTTATAAAATTAATTTTCATTATTTTTTGTTTTTACATAAATATGATATACATTATGGCTCGTGCAAGATTAGTTGTATTATGAGTTCTAAGTTTATTTTATTTTTTGCGCCTTACTTTTGTCAGGCACACGCCTCGCCTTAGACAATAATAGCCGTTAACGCCTTGGTGCGCCTTTCGTCCTTAACAACTATGACGCTAAAGTTTTTTTCAAAAATGGCAAAAGCGCCTAAAAATATTACAAAATACCGAAACTCAATGTTTACCAAAAAATTAATAAAAGTTGAAGTTTTATAAGGTTTACTTCTAAGATTTACCTAAGGTTTACCCATGATTGAAAAAATTAATGAAAGTTGAAGTTAAATAAGATTTATCCAAGGTTTACCAGAAAATTAATGAAAGTTAAAGTTATCCAAGGTTTACTCAAGATTTACCCAAAGTCTATCCTATATTTATCCAAGTTTTACCTGAGGTTTATCTAAAGTTTATTAAAAAATTAATGAAAGTTGAAGTTACTCAAGTTTTATCCAAAATTTACTCAAGATTTATCTAATGTTTACTAGAAAATTAGTAAAAGTTGAAGTTACCCAAAGTTTACTATAAAATTAATGAAAGTTGAAATTATCCAAAGTTTATTTAAGATTTACCCAAGATTTACTGTTATCAAATAGCCGAATAATCTATCCAAACAACACAACTCAGTAGCAAATATCAACAAAGCAATAAGGGATGAATAGATGATTCAAGCTATATTGATATTCATGAATGACTGAATGATATCTATAATGGAGAAGTTAAGATAGAAAATAGTAAAGAAGGAAAGCAAACTCTGTGGAGCAACTCTCATAGCCCAGGGACCTAGTCCCCTTCTCTATGTAAGCTTAGAGACCTTGCAACATAAATTCCCCAAAAGATGATCCTTCTTTCCCAACCAATTATTCTTTATAACAAACTAATAGACCTCAAGGACCATTCTACCCTTTCTTCCTAACTCCACCTATCCTTCTAGAATATACTTTCCATATGGCAGGTGCTACCTGTGTGGGAACATTCCCTGCTGCCTCAACCAACCCTTGGATCCGTTTCCTATCATTTACCTAAGGTTTACCTGAAAATTAATGAAAGTTGAAGTTACACAAAATTTTTTCTATCATTTACCTAAGGTTTACCAGAAAATTAGTGAAAGTTGAAGTTATCCAAGGTTTACCTGAGGTTTACCCAAAGTTTATCCAAGATTTATCCTATGTCTAGTCAATCTCTTAACTAAAAGTTACCAAAGATCCATCCAAGATTTACCAAGGTAAATAATCTTAATTAAATTAATTAACTACAAATTTACATATTTCCTTTAGTAATTAAGGTTTACCTTGGTAATGAAGTTAATTAATTACAATTTTTACATATTTTCTTTGGTAATTAAGTTAATTAAATAATGATTAAAAATAAATAAATGCATGCATAAAGATAAGTGGTGGATATGTAAGTTAATGAAATTCTTAATCCATATTTAAAAGGTGAGAAAAAGTCATTTCTTTCTCAATTGAACGAAAACTTTTACTAAATACACAGTAAATACATATTTGAAAAGAAAAAAGTACAAAATCGGTAAAAATGAAAATAAAAACGGTGACAATGAAAAAATGGAAAAATGTTGGTAAATTAAAAAAAAATTCAAGTCGGTATTCGGTGAAATTTCCTCTTCTAATTTTAGGGCGAAGGGTGGGTAAGGTGAGAGTACGGAGTTGCTGGTGTGTAAGAATTAAGCTGCAAATTGTTGATGTTTGGGTTTGATAAAGATTGGAATAAGGAGTAGGAAGAAATATGTTGGCAGTTGGGGTTTATATTAGTGAAGTAATGAAGTATGAGGTTTATTAAGCAACGAAATGGTAAAAGTTTTCTTCTGTTGGGTTGCTAGCAGTAGAACTAAGGCCCTGCGTGTTTTATGGAAAATATTTCCAAGCAAATACTTCTGTATTTTTCTAATGGTTCGGAACATATGGAAAAACATGTCAATGGAAAAGTTTTTTCTGGTAAAAAAAAATAAGACTAACCAGTTTTAAGGAAAATGATTTCCTCTTTTTGAAATTATGAAGCTCTTTGCACATTGACAAGCTTACAAAAATGAATGGCATTTGAACTACATAGTTATAGAGATTCTTGTATCAACCATTGTTGATCATCTTTTACCATCAATGACCCTTTGAGACCACTGCTTGTCATGGTGGTATGCAAAATTTGCTACTTTTTTATATTTCTCTTGATGCGAAGCTTTTAAAGTGCCAGAAAATAATTTTCAAGTGATTTTTATTGTTGTAACTAAATAATGGAAAATAAATCATTTCCTTCAAAAAATTTTTCCTCATAATCATGTTATCTTTTTGAGTTTAAAAGAGAAATTGGAACTTAGTATCACTAAAGAATGTGAAGAGTGAATAAAGTGAAAGGAAAAAGAACCACAAAATTGTGCAAAAGTAAAAAATGCAAATCATGATATAGAATAATTCGGAGGCAGTCCAAAATTCGAAGCTTAGCCAATTGAATTAATGGTAATCATTCAAACAAAATATGCAAAGATCTTTGTCAAATTAAAATAATTAATAGACGAGAAGGCACATATGGCATGTAACTTTGTCTTCCTTTTTTTTTATATGGCATGCATGAACACTCTTGTCATTGACTGTTCTATGCTCTTTGAATTGAATTATGTACTTATGCATATCTTATAGGTTCTTAAGAAAGCTGATATGATTCGGAAGAATGCTGTTGAGAGTATACTTGCAGAACGAGATATTTTAATTTCAGTTCGGAATCCTTTTGTGGTGAGCAGATCTACCTTCCAAAGTATTTTTTTGCCTTCCTTTTCCTTAATATATGCTTATTCATTCTAACACAAAACTGATTTTCTCAGGTTCGCTTCTTTTATTCATTTACTTGTCGTGAGAATTTGTATCTTGTGATGGAGTACTTGAATGGAGGAGATCTATATTCTCTGTTAAGAAATCTGGGCTGCTTAGAAGAAGATGTTGCTCGTGTATACATTGCCGAACTTGTAAGTTTCTGTCTGGCCTTTACAAATACTTATGCTGTTTCAAGAGTGGTGCAGCCTCTAAATTTGATTTTTATTATTTTAAGGTGCTTGCTTTGGAATATCTACATTCATTGCGTGTGGTTCATCGTGATTTGAAGCCTGATAATTTGTTGATTGCACATGATGGTCATATCAAGGTAATTGATCATTTTACTTCTTCTGCAACTGTCTTTTTTGATGAATACAAGGAATTTGACAACTAACATCCATTTATTTTTGCTCTTTATATGGGTTGTAGTTATCCTTAGTATTTTGTACCTATGTACTTCATTGCTTTTCTTACAGCACACTTTTGGTTGTACAGTAGTACTTGTTAATAGCACTGGAGAAGTTTGAAATGAAATTTTGAGCTCAATAGTTATCTGATTGTTGAGATACAAATTTGTCAATGTCCAGGTCTTTTGGATTGAAACTAGACAAGAAAGATTATTGAGGCTGCGATTGACAATGGATAGGTTACCCTGGGAAATTGCACTACTGCATTTGTGCCCATTTATTTATTATTTGACCATGGCCCATAACCAATTAAAATTATATCCCGCATTGACAATTGATAGGTTACCCTTATATAACTAAGCTACCCACAATCACATACTACTTGAACCCTGCCAAATGTAATGGTGACCCAACACATATATGGAATTCTTTGCTTTGGCCCACCATTCTTCATGGTTTAACTTTAAATAGGTGCCTCACTAGGTTAGGTTCTAGACCATATTCCTATATATGCCTGATTGCCTTATTCAACAAATTCGATGCATGATTTAGGAGTGTTTTTAGAGTCTGGCTAAATTGTCGTTCTGAACACTAAACTTTAGGAGTGTTTAGAGGAGTGCCAGTCTAATTGATGCTTCTGATATTGGTTCTTCCTTACAGTGAGTAACTTTTATTAGAGGAGTGCCAGTCTAATAGATGCTGCTGATATTGGTTCTTCCTTACAGTGCGTAACTTTTATTATTGTTGGTTCTGCATGTTTTTTGGCTGCTTCGTAGTTTACCATCTAAATCTCGTCCAGCCAATTCTAGCAATCCTCTAATTGAAGATAAATTTGTAAAAGCCACTGGACAGGCAACTAAATGGCTGGAATAAAAATACATTAGAGGGGGTGTAAATCAAAAAATTGGAAAATGAACCATAGCTTTCCGGTTTATTTTATCATATCTTTCATGCATTTGCCTGTCATATGGCTGTAAGATCCTGCTCCATAGTTTTTTCAAAAAGCATGATATTCTTGTAGATCTAACCAAGGCTGGTTTTCTTTTTGAACAGTTGACAGACTTTGGTCTTTCCAAGGTTGGTCTTATCAACAGCACTGATGATTTATCTGGTCCGGTGGTTGGTGGGACCTCTATGCTTGTGGATGATGAACCACAACTGTCCACTTCTGAATATCAGCAAAATAGACTGAAAAAACGCTCAGCTGTAGGTACACCTGACTATTTGGCGCCAGAGATACTTTTGGGAACTGGACATGGTTTGTATAACCTTTTTATAGTTTAAGGTGCTATAATTGTCTGGAAACATTATTCGAATTTTGGTCATTAAAGAAAGAATTTCAATATCTGGAGGCTTAACTAAGTTTTGGTAATGGGTTAAATAGAGTTTTATCATTAGTCTTGTCTGATTTTAAGTTGCGTACAAACCAATGTTTCAATTTCAAATCCACAATGATGCCAACATCGTGTTCATACCCCAGACTTTTTTTAACTGCTGGAATGTTAACTCTAGCATACATTGTTCCTCAGGCACAACTGCAGATTGGTGGTCTGTGGGTGTCATTCTGTTTGAGATGATTGTTGGTATTCCACCATTCAATGCAGAACATCCTCAGGTTACCCTCTTACTACTGGCTATGATATAAAACTGAAATTATGGTTGCCATTACTTAATGAAAATTTCTTTTCCCTTCGTTTCTTTATGTGTTTATACATGCGCCCATGCGCAAAGCTTTGGTGTTTGTTTGTGTGTATTGTTTTGGTAAAGTTACTATCTGAAAAATGAGATATAGTATTTTTTTTTCTCAGGACTTAGAAAATGAAACTTCTCAAGTGTTTGTTTCTATCTCTTTTGCCTACTGCATTTGATATCTTTCTTTTGCTCTGCTTTGCTCTCACCATGGTCAATATCTTTTCAACAAGGACATAGTACACAAGCTGGCCTGTTGAGATAGGAGAAGTTGTACAAACAGTGGTGATTTCTGTTTGGGAAGAGAAAGCATGAGTAAATATAAAGACAGTGGTGATATTTGTTCTCCAACGATTATAGGGTTGATAGGATAGACTATATCGATTAATGGACAAATTGTGCATTGAGATTGACATGCATGGGAATTATTTTTCTATGATTTGAATGAGATTTCTGGTTAATATTTGCAAGGTTAAAAGACTGTTTAATAGTTTTGGTTACTGCACAATAATATGTAGTGGCTTATTACACGTTATGGTTTTGTTGTGGTTAGAAACTGATTTGTCTGCTTCATTTCTTTCTCAACCCCTTCTCCTAATGGGTTTAGCATTGGTTAGAAGAACTGCTGTGGTAGAAGTAAAAAGAAAATGAAGAGGTTTTTTTTTGATAAAAAGTTTTATTTTTTTTTAATGAAGAGGTTAATGGGTTTAGAAGTACTAAAAATCTTTACATTATTCTCTTTAACCCTGGTTTGAGTGTTTAGGAAAAATGGGTGTTAGTGTTATGAAAATTTAATTCCCAGTAACCTCTATTTACGTTAAAAACAAACTCTCAAACAGAGTTAGGAGATTAAACAAACGTTAACATTCCTGTCAATCCTTTCTAATATACTCTAATGTGTATGGCTAAACCAATTGGGTGCAAGCCATAAAACTAAACAGTGGGTGTCAGCTAAACTAACTGGGTTCAAACTAATCAAAAGACCTTAGCTTGTTGCTTTTGTGTTCAATTGTGAAAAATACATGAATGTAAATGAATCCTCATTGACAAAGATACCACCGTAATTTTAGGTTTTGTGTGGACTTGTATTCTCACTTCAATTATTTCTTCTATTCTTACTTTCTGTTTTGGTTCTAGATAATATTTGATAATATTCTCAACCGGAAGATACCATGGCTCCGAGTGCCTGAAGAAATGAGTCCTGAAGCACAAGATCTAATTGATAGGTAAGGGAGCTGCCTAGTATAGATGGCAATTCACACATGTCATTCCTCTTTGCTTCTGAAATTTGTTCTTGCCCTGATTGCCATCATTTTCTAGATAAATGACTCTAGTACCAACCGAATTTGTGGTTGAAGGCAATCCTTTTATTATTCTTTGGCATTCAACGATACCTGTATAGAATGTTACATTATTTATTTGACACACTGTCTGTCCTCACTCTGTCATGCTGAGATGCATAACATGGGTGTCCCTAAGTGATGCGTCAATAATGTAATGATACTATTAATCTCCAGATTGTTGACGGAAGATCCTGATCGGAGACTTGGAGCTGGAGGAGCATCTGAGGTGACCTTGGTTCCCGTTTCTAGATTTCATTTTGATCTTTCTTTATATTAGGACTGTCTGCATCTTGGGGCATGCATTTTCTGCAGTTTTATTATACATTGCAGTAATAGATGCAGGACTTATAATGCAGGTGAAGCAGCATGTATTCTTTAAAGACATTAACTGGGGCACACTTGCAAGGCAGAAGGTGTCCACATGTTCTCTAAAAATCATAAAAATTACTTCACCTGATCTTTAAAATTTCTGTAGGATGATCTGACCATTTGAATTTGTTGCTCTGTAGGCTGCATTTGTTCCCAGTTCAGAGAGTGCACTTGATACAAGTTATTTTACTAGTCGCTATTCATGGAATACTTCAGTTGACCATTTTTATCCAGCCAGTGAATTTGAGGATTCCAGTGATGCTGACAGCTTAAGTGGGAGCAGCAGTTACCTAAGCAATCGCCAAGATGAAGTGGTATTTTAGTCATAAAAGCTGGTCTTCAAGTTTGCATTTATTCTACATATAACTGGAAAAGTTTATTTGCTTTACGTGAATGATCAACAGGGAGATGAATGTGGGGGTCTTGCCGAGTTCGAGTCTGGTTCATTTGTCAATTATTCATTCAGTAATTTCTCATTCAAGGTATTTTCTTTACTTGTAGGATTTAGTATCTTCTTATTCATCTCTAAGTGGAATTTGAGGTTTTCATGAGTATTCATCTCATCTCATCTCATCTCATCTCATCCTTTCTCTTATCCTCTCTGGTATCTATATAAAACAATATTTTGAAGTTCAACATGAGTATTATATCTCATTGAATTTGCGTTTTTCTTTTTCCTTTTCAAAGGGAAATACTTAAAGAAAGCACTTGTTTTTATGGCAGTTCACCTGTTTTTGTCTTAGTCTTTTCTCTCTACCTAAAACTGACAGACATTATTGGGATTTATGGCAAAATGATAACTGTGAACCTTTGTTTTATCTTTTATGAACGGAGATTAAAAAAAGTGTGTATTTTTTTGGTACATGATCTTTTAGTCACTGAGGCAAGTTGATGCTGTGAACATGTGAAATAGAACATCCAGATTCAAGATTGTACTGCTAAACGTGGTCATCCTGTAACATAGTGTTATTTATTTATTTATTTTTTAAGAATTAGTTTAATAAATAATTAATCTTTAGTTCCTAGAAATAGGTTTTGCAAATATGATGTTAGCATTTGTTCAGGAAGTAAAAAGGATGTTAGTATCAAATTTAATTGCTTTGGCGATGATTTTATTTGTTCACTTGGTTAACGTTATTGTAACTTTAACAATCTAAGAATTCTTAAGAACATATAAAAGATTTGTGTTAACAATGTGTTTGCCCATTTTTATGGTCTGGTATTCTTGGTGCTCTAGTTTTCTGTCCCTGATTGTTTATCAACGCAGCTTTCTCATCTTTTTCCTTTTGCTTGTGGTTTTAGAATCTCTCCCAGCTTGCTTCAATCAACTATGATCTTCTCTCGAAGGGTTGGAAGGAAGATCCGTCAACAAATTCTAATTTGTGACTTCCGAATCTACTCTATCAAGTGCCAGAATTGTGTTTTTTTTGGCGTTGGATCAATTTGGGCATTTATAGGGCCTCTGATTGCCATTGTTGTTTGTATACCTTGTACATGTATGATTTGGTAGACCATATAACTTTTTTTGAGCGTGTTTGTGTTCTCTAATTGCATTTCTCGAATCAATTTTAACATATAGTAATTTGATTTGATATTTGATATTTTTCTTTTTTTTTTGAAACTGATTTGATATTTGATACTCCTGCAGAGATAGAAGGAAATTTGAAGGACTGAAAGTGCTTTGGGGATGTGCTCTTTCCACATTATAGGTAATGGTTCCACACTGAGGTTCCAATTTTATTGTCGAGTTATTTTGTTTTGAGCTGAGGATCTTAGCACGAGATAAGTTTAATACCAGTGTTGGTTTACACTCAAATCAACCTATACTGTACTGTTTGTGATTTTCTTCATCCATATCAATGAGAATGCATCCCTGTGTTTTTAGTTCAGTCTAACATGCTGATCAAACTTGTAAGCTTCCCTTTCCATTATGAAAATCCGAGTCATAAAATCAGCGCGCAAGTGTAGATGTGTTTAGATAATTTAGTTAAGAAAAAGAAAAAGAAATGTGTGTGCGTGTGTGGGTAAGGCCCTAATTTCATCGGTGTCCATTCACTTTTTGGTAATTGAAATTCGTTTAGTCACAAGTAAAATCTGAATAAATAATATCACCTTAACAGTTGAAACATGTGAAGTGGGTTAGGAAATAGTAACCATTTTTCACATGCATCAACCTCGGGTAGGAATTGTTGTCCCTTGCTTAGGTGTGGCCTGAAAGCAGTTATTGATAGGGTGAGAATTTTTTTCATTTTGGTTTCTAAATTCCAGATTATAAGTTGAGTCAATTTTTAGGGAGTAAATGATGGTAAGTTTAGTCATATTATAAGCGAGTAAGTGAATTATTTTCAAATAGTTGCAATGCAATAGTAATAGAGAGTTGGCACAAACACCTGAAAGGTAAGGTAGTAGAAAGCTTAGGGATGATATGAAAGTGAAATTCATGTTTGAGCCATTGAATCAATTAAATGAAATGCTGCAAAAATTTTTAAAATAGTTGATCAATCGATTAGGCATTTACGTTCCCTTAATAATTTAATTCAGCGGTTGAATTTTGAAAGGCAGATCGTTTTCCTTAATTTTAAACTGCTGAATACTTTTATTTCTTTCATATATGTGGAAGAAAACGACCTCATTTTTTAAGGATTAGATTTTAGAATTCATGTATAGTAAACTAACATATATGTATATTGGCATATATTTATATTTGTTCAATATTGAACCCAACCCAATTCGAGTTTTGAAGTTAATAATAATTTAGGAAATCACACAGTAATATTCCAACATTAATTTTTTTTTTATATAATCTTTTTTTGTTCGTTAATTTGATATGATGAAATGAATTCAGTTAGACAAAATAGTAAAAGAGGCCGCCGAATGTTTCCAACATATTCAACTTTGTACGTAAATTTTTTATATTTATAAATTGCTTATGTCCATACTTCTTTTATTACTAAATCAAATAATTCACAAGAATTAGAAATGTAACTTGGATGTAAAATTCTGAAAAAAGGGACAGATGTATTAAAACCTCACAAGTATGTGAAAAGAGAATATTCAGAAGGTGCGTCACATGATCACTTCAACGAGATGAAAACTCTTTATGCTTTATTACAATGATATGTGAAAATTAAGGGGAATTTTCCAGAAATGGAAAAAAAGGAGTATGTTTATAAAAATAGTATCCTCTAAAGTTTTTTCCAAAAATCGGAACACCTGAAAGTTTTTTAAAAAAATATATGCCCTCTTAAAAATATTATAAAATTGTAGAAAATTAAGATTTACCAAAAGGTTATAAAAAAAATTAATAAAAATTAAAGTTATAAATAGTTTATCAAAAATTTATTTATAATTTATTCAATTTATATTCAAAATTTTTCCAATATTTAAAAAAAAAATAATGAAAGTTAAAATTGCATAAGATTTATTCAAGATTTAACAAGGTATACTAAAAAAATAAACCAAGATTTATCAAACCCAAGGTTTACCATAAAACTAAAGAAAATTGAAATTGCAAAATGTTTATCAAATATTTACTTAAATTTTATTCAAATTATACCCAATGTTTACCAGAAAATTAATGAAAGTTAAAATTATAAAAGATTTACTCAAAATTAACTAAAATTTACCTAATAATTACTCAAGGTTTATCGGAAATTTATCAAAAATTTATTCATAAAGTTTACTAAAGGAATATACGAGGTTTACCAAAAAGATTTACCTAATATCTAGTTAAAAGTTTACCAAAATAAAATAATTTTAATTAAATTAATTAAATACAAATTTACATATTTTCTTTGAAAATTAAGGTTTATTCAATGTTTACTTTGATAATTAAGTTAATTAAATATAAGTTTATATATTTCTTTTTCTAATTAAGTTAATTAAACAGTGATTAAAAATAAATAAATGCATGTATAAGAACAATGGATAAGTATACAAGTTAATTAAATTCATAATCTATGTTTAAAAAATAAAAGTCATTTTTTATCAATTAAATAAAAAAAATGTGATAAATATACAGTAAATTTTACATTTTGAAAAGAAAAATGAAAAAATTGGTAAAAATAAAAATAGACAAAATTATTAATGAAAAAAACCTTTGGTAAATTCCTCAAAATTAAGGGACACAGCAGTATCCAAGTTTTTTTTTTCCTCTAAAAAAAAAAGATTTTACAAACCTACAGCCTACAGCTGTGTGAAGGCTTAATGTCCCACCCAACCCACCAAGAAAAAGGTCTTTAATCAATTAGTAAAGTAGCGTTTTTATGAATATATTTTACAAAGATTTGTTGAAGTAAAGACTCTTTCAAACATAAATTTGAGCATCTTATCAAAACACACTCGATGCCCTTGTCTGAATTCTTACTCTATTTCGGTTAATTTGCCCTTGCTCTGCATATATAATGAATACTATTTTTTCTTCAATAAATAATTATTGATATTTTAATTTGTGACTTGAATTAGAAAATATTATGATCTTCACGTTTAGCAGTAGATAATTATATATTCTTTTCACTTTTTTTTTTTTTTTTGTGAATAATGATGATATCTTTGATTAACTATTTTTGTAGGTCAAATTTTAATTATTATCCGTAAAGTATAAAAAATTATAATCAGTGAAAAACTCTATTATTTGTATGCATATATATTTTGCTTTATATCATGTGACTTCCAAAGAAAGACAAATGAAGACAACAGAACCCAAAGAGAAACAAGTTTCGAGTTAGAAAATGGAAGCTCTTTCTTCTTTTTTTTTTTTTTCTTAATTTGATTTTTCAAAAATATATATGTGAAAAGAAATTCCAAATTGCAGAGAGAAAGTTACAACCACCATCCATGGCATGTTGGACCACAGTATCAGAACTACTTGTTACGGAACTGACCCACCCTCCACTTACATGCAACAACTAGGTCCACCACCTACCATAAAGCTCTCATCTTTTTTTTTTTTTTTTTCAAAATTTAAAAACCCTAGTCTTAAAAATAGTCTGGGTATTTCAAATTCAAAACGTATTGAATTTTCAAACAGGAAAAATGGGTACTTAGGTGAGGAAAATTAACTCAGTATAGAAGCGTTAAATTGGTTAAGGCATTGGTAGAGAGGAAGAGTAAACTAAAATAAAAAGTCTTACCTTTCTGCCAAAGAGAAGGGTTAAGAGTCACCTGAAAAAACATTACAACCAACATTTCAAGAACACAACTAAGACATCTCAATCTACACAGATGAAAAGTTCGTATCGAAACCAAAAGCAAATGTAATAATTACACCCACTATCCTCCACCCATCGTTAACAAATATATCAGATATTCTCCCAAAGTACTAATGAAAAAAAGGAACAAAAGCAGAATAAGGAAAAAAAAAAAACAAGTACAATTCAAATGGCAAAAGAAAAAAAAATTAAATAAAAAGACTTAGCTACTAGTGAAAAAGAAGATGAGGCTTAAAACAACCATATAACCAAGGAACAAGAATAAAAACATGATAATTACGGGCACAGACAAAGCAAGATTCTTTTACAATCCAAATGGTGCTGTGGCCGGCCACCTCACCGAGAAGAGTTACCATCTAAATCCACTTGATCCGGCTATGGTTCTTGATCTTCTTGTATACTAGAACGACGTAGCTCCTCAATCCGTCTTGTTACCTCAGACATTGTTGGACGATTGTCAGGGTATTGAGCTGCACAATCTATTCCAAGCTGCAAAAGTTGAACCATTTCTTCCTCCACATTCTGATATCTGAGGAGCTCAAGATCAAACACCTCAGAAGTCCATTCCTCTCGAACTATGGACTGAACCCATCTGGGAAGATCCACTCCTTCCTCATTCAAAAGGGCATGGGTTGGGGGCTTCCCAGTCAGCAGCTCCAACACCATTACACCAAAACTATAAACATCAGCTTTTTGTGTAACTTTGCGTGGGTCAGTCACCTCTGGTGCTCGGTAGCCTGCAACTCGGTTAGGGGTGGATGAAAGACCGAGGTGAGCAAGTCCAAAATCAGATACCCGTGCTTCATAGTTTTGAGTGAGAAGGATGTTGGATGATTTGATGTTTCCATGGGAGACACTGGGGCCTTGAAAATGTAGGTATTGAATCCCACGAGCTGCTCCGAGGGCAATACCAGATCGAATTTCCCAGTTCAGTGGAGTCCTACCAGCTCCCCTGTTCCCTGTGGTAATAAAGCTGATGAAGCAAAATAGACTAACAAATCTTGAGGTTCAAAGCATTTTTTCCTATCGATTGATATATATATATATAGAGAGAGAGAGAGCACAGTTTCAAAGGAAAGTATAACAGACACTGCTGATAGAACATACTATAGATACCAATGAAAGAGCACAAGCGATATTAAGGTTGAAGAATATCAAAATTGCATAAAAGACAATTCATTTATTCATGAGAATTAAATCATAGCAAGAACGCAGCTACATAACTCCACCACAAGGGAATAATTGTGTATCACCCGTGCATTATATTTGTTTAGGAAAATTTCAAACAAGAAATGACAAACTATATTGACTTTCTACTCATTCACAGATTGCTACAGTTTTCAGCAGGAAACAAGCAAAGTTAAGAAACAAATAGCCACATATGGATGCGAGCAAGATAAATCAAAACAAGAGTATAAGAAAAATTTAAATAAAAAGAAAGTAATCATCTTCCACACAAAAGATGAACATTAGAAGAAAGAAAAAGGTAAAAGTGACGAAATTAATACTGACCATGCAAAAGGGCAGACAAGCTTCCCATGGGCATGTAATCATAAACAAGAAGCTTCTCATCTCTGCTATAATAGTAAGCTCTGAAGGGGACCAAACTCTCATGATCCATGGCTCCCACACTCTCAATCTTCTCCTTGAATTCCCTCTCTGAAATACTCACATCCTTTAATCTTTTCACAGCCACCACAGTTCCCATCTCCAACACAGCCTTATACGCAGTACCAAATGTTCCTTTCCCCAAAACCTCCGCCGATGCTCTCAACAAATCCTCTAAATCAAACACCCTCGAAGCCTTACCAAAAAATACCAATTTTTTTGCCCCAGCTTCGTTCGCTTCCCCTCCTCCTGCTTTTCCATTCCCCACCATTGCTGCTGCAGCAGCGGCCGCCACTGAGTATCCATTTCCGTTTCCATACCCACCAGCACCATTCTCCACCTCTCCAATAGATTTATCTCCTTGAATTCCCAGTTCTTGATGCTTAATCGAAGCAATGTCAATTGATCTTGACTTCTTGCTACCCTTCTTTCGACACAAAAACATCAATACTAAAATAATTAAGAAGAATCCAACTACAGATCCAATAACTATTCCAGCAATGGCACCGCCAGACAACTTCCTTTTCTTACCACCATTGCCAGACTCGATGGTTGGCACCACAACAGAACCAGAACCACTTACTGCAGTAGCACAAACATCAAGAGGTTTCCCACATAGCGAATTACCCATAAAAGAACTGGACTTAAACACCTGAAATCTTTCAGGTATGGAGCCATTTAACAAATTATTAGACACATTGAACTGCTCAAGCTTCTCCAAATTCAAGTCCGGAATTGACCCGGATAACCTGTTGTTCTGTAGGTACAGAGTCCTCAATCTGGTGAAATTCGCAAAACCCAAGGGGATCTCACCGGTGAAGTTATTCTCACCAAGATTAAGACGCACAAGATTATGTAAAGCAAACAAGAACTGGGGGATCTCACCGGAGAACAAGTTCCCCTGTAAATAGAGATTCCTGAGGGTGGTACAAGCAGCAAGATCTGAAGGAAGTTGACCAGTGAGTGCATTGAGACGGAGACTGAGAGAACGAAGTTGAGTAAGATTAGAGAAAATGCCAGTGGGTAGTTGGCCACTAAGAGCGACACCAGGGAGGCGAAGTACAGTGACACGGTTACCTTCACAGAGAACTCCAGCCCAAGAGCAAGGGGTGGAGTGGGAAATGTTCCAGAGAAGGGTCCGACCACCGACGGAGGAGCGGAGTGAGAGAAGAGCAGCACGGTCGGCGGCGAGATCTGATATGGAAAACGGAAGAGATATTAGGAGAAAGAAGAAGAAGAGATTATGGGTAAGCATTTTGTGTGGAAGTTGCAGAGAGAAGTTGAGATATAATATTTTGTTTTGTCTTTAAATTGTGGGAGAGATTTTGGAGGTTAATGAAAGAGGCATTGTGTAGGGAGAGAGAGAGAGAGAACAGTAGAGGAGAAAGGAAGTGAGCGTTTTGGTTTTAGAGAGAAACTCAGTTCACAGTGACAAAGTGTAACAGAGATCCCACTGAGACAGACAGAAAAGAAAGAGGAAGGCAGACAGAGACACTGAGACAGAACAGAACCATTTTCTAGCTAAGCTAAGCTAGGTGAAACAGCTTCAACACCCTCCTCCCTATTTCGCTTTTTATCTATATCATAAAAAATTTTATGTCATTTTATCTTCTTTCTTCTAACTTTTTATATTTCCTTTTTTTAAATTTAGGAATCACACAGAATTTTTAAATGATATTTTATTATTTTATTTCTTTTCACTTTTTTAATAATTTTACTAATAAAAAATTAAAATAGAAAAAAATAAAAAATATTATTGAAATTAATATAATTTTTAAAATAAATTAAAATAGAGAATAAATTTTTATAATATAACAGCGCCTAGCAATTAATTACAATATGAGTTTCAATTAAAAATAAGGACGTGGAAGTGAGGTGTTTGCCTATTTTATGTTTAATGTCATTTAGTCTAAATTTAGACTCAATAACTATATATCTTTTATATTTTATTTTTTCAATAATTTTAAATTTTTTAATTTAATATTAATTTAGATTTAACTATTTATATTTTTTTAAATTTAAAGCTAATTAATAATTTTTTAATTCTAATTAAATTACCTAAAATGATAGTTAAAATACATATTAATTCCTGATTAACATTTTGTAAATTTACTAAATAATAAAATCAATTGAAATTAAAATTAATTTTTATATTTTATTATATAATTTCTTTTCGAAAAGGGCAATGCTTCGGACTTAGAGTTGAGTCTGGGAAAGCGTGTATAAAAGAAAATTAAAAAAAAAAAAAAAAAAGAGAAAAGGAAAGGAAATCCTAGTTGTGTGTTTAGGATACTGATGGAAGACACAGTCAACTTCACTTTTCAGATTTTTCCTTTTCTATTTTTTTCACACCAAAATTAGGAAAACATACAACGGATATTAACTATTAATAATTTTTTTTTTTTTCATTTGTCTCCTCCTCTTCTTCTTTAGTGTCTTTTTCTATTTTTTATTTTTAAAAAAAAAAAATTATTTACTCTAATATATTAATATTTTTTAAAAAATTTTAAAAATATATAATTTGTTTTATATAGTTTGACATAATATACTAAAATTCACTGATATTTGAAAAAGAATATAAAATACTAGTAAAAAAAATATTCTCTTTTTCTCGGAGGTAGGTATTAGTTTAGTAAATCAAATTTACATAAATATACTATTTTAATATATCAAAGTTTCATAGGGCAAATATTATAATTTTCAAACTTGATCAAATATTAGTATATTATATCAAATCACATAAGCAAATTGCATATTTTTTTAAATCTCAGAGAATGTATTAATATATTACGTTAAACTAGAGGGAATAAATAATAATAATTTATTTATTTAATTTAGGAAAAATTACAAAAAAATCTAAAAATTACAATTATATTTAATCCTAAAAAAATTATATTTAAATTATACTAACTTTTATTTTTGAAACAAATCTAATATCAATATCACATAATCAGTCTTAGAACTTAGTTGATACTTTCATATATTGACCGAATGAAATAACTCATGTAAATATGAAATAAATATGCTAACTAAATTAAATATATCTGCTTACAATTGAACAATTAGACTAAAACATCAGCTATTTAATCCAATTATTTAATCCTTATATCAGTATCAATTATTTTACTCTGTCAATATACATAAGCCCTAGTTAGATTTTGTGACTGATTTCTATTTATTGAATCTAGATTTATTTCAAAAATAAAAATTCATATAATTTAAATAAAACTTTTAAAAAATTGGATATAATTATAAAATTTTGCAACGTTTAGAATTTTTTTAAAAAAATTTCCCTTTAATTTATTATTGCAAGAATGCAAAATGGCTCCAACTGTGGATTTGGTTTGTAAGGCATTTTACATTTTCTCACATTTTTTATAAAAAAAAACACGTAAAACTATGATTTTTTTAATTATTTACTATTTATCGTATCATACTATTTATAAAATATAGGTCTAGAAATATTTTTTGACTTTAATACTCCTTAAGATTTATTTATGACAAAAAGATCTTTATTTATTTTTAAGAATGCAAGTGGGAAATTGAGAAGAAAAGTTATTCTAAAACCTTGAATATAAATATAACAAGAAAGGAATAAAATTAAGATGGAAAAATAATTACTCTTTATCATACTACATAAAAAAAGTATGGAAGTACTTTTGTTAACTCTAATACTCTTGAAGATTTTTATTCTTTAAAACAGACCATTTAGCATTGTGCTATCCAACCTTTCTTTTAATTAGGGGAGTTCCAAACCTCCTATTTATCCATGTAAATTTTAAGAAAATCAATACAATCTTCCATGCTACCTTCTCACATCATAACTCCTCTTCTTCTTTACATTAATAGATAAATTTCTTGGAGATAATTTATGCATGCATGCAGCATTATGACTAAAAGGCCTGTATTAAAGTCAAAAAGAAAAATTTCTTGGAGATAATTAAAGTAAAAAAAAAAAAAAAAGGCCTGTATTTAAACATTATCACATATTATATTTTCATTTAAGCTATCAGGAAAAAGGAAAAGGTACGAGAGAGATAAAATCAAGAAAGAAATAATGATGTTTCAGCTTAGTTATTATAAAATCTCACTCCCAAACTCAGGAAAAAAAAAAAAAAAGTGCGTCGAACAGAAGGATATGTACAATATACAATGCCGATTCCGTACTCTACTCAAAGCATGGCTATGTAAATTGCAAAAGAATTCCACCAGGCAAATTCCAAGCTCTGTAAAAGTTTACCTCTCCGAAATAATTTCTCAACGCTCTTCTTTTATGTCCTGCAAATACTGATGGGAAGAGTTTCTCCGTCGTAATGATGCGCACTGATCAATCTTTTGCTTGATGGTTAAAGTACAGCTTACAATGAAAACTGCTAATAGCCAACATGTAAGAGAGAATTTAGGCTTCCTATACGTCCAACAAAATCCTGATGTGTCAACGGTACAAGATGCAAACCCTTCTCTAGACTGCCTTCTTCTGCCAGTCAACCAAATAGCAAAGTCATTTATAAGATGACGGCTTCCGGCTGGATAACATATGTTTTCCAACACAAGTTTAACCTTGTAGTTCATGGCTTCAATGAAGAATAATCACTAACGTCTTAATGCTCAACATCAACACACCATTTCTATCAATAATTAGCTGAGTTATTACATATAGAGGCACCTGTATTTGGTGCACAAAACAAAACAAAAAATGGTCCATTTGGACACTCACATCTGAACTTATTGTGCTACGCGTTGATGTGGCATTTCTCGATTACAGCCACACCAAACGCATTTAAGGGGTGCCTCCATATATAATAAGCCATTATTACCCACTCAGCTCAAAGAAAGGAGGCTGCTCTATAAAATGTTTACTACTTTAATATATTGTTTCACTTCAGTCCAGAGATCTGTCCATTGTGTCCAATTTCAAAACACATGCTTAAGCAAGTTTACTGTCATTCATGCATGCAGCATTATGATTATATGCTCCACCTTCATCTCCCTTCTCTAAATCGCCCTAAGCTATTTGGCGTGAAGATAATCACTTGCACAAGGTAAATAAATTGCATGATGAGAAGAGCATTAGTAGAATTCGGAAACACACTCTAGCAATCTTGCAATCAGATGTGATAATCTTAGTTTTTATTGTAACATTTCATGCCTGCATTATATACATTATATGATTTCTTCTTGCATCATTAACCTCCTAATGTTAGTATATCGTTTCATTATATGATTTTAACATTATTTTGATGTGAAAAAGTAACATAAGTTTATGAAATATACCCCAAGAATTCCGTGATTGATTTCAATAGAGATCTGGTAAATTTGCTCCGGGGGCTTGAAGCATGTTTTTTTGCGTCAACTTCACCTTGGAATGTCCCTGAAATGAAGTGTTTTCAGACATAAGAAAGCACAGCATCTTACATCCAATACAACTTCTAAAATTATGGCTCATTAAGAAGAATGAAATAACAGTCTCACCAAAGGTCAAAAACACACTACATTGCAACGTTTAATTTTAAACAATCATTTTTCATACTTTCCCCAATATTTATAGAAAGAATTTATTGTTTGGCCAAAAGGCAGGACTGCAGATATTTTAAGTAATCCTGGGCTGCTATGTGGAAAAAGAAAAGAAAACAAAAAAGAGTAGGAGGGTTGTTATTTTAAATAGCAAATGATCTATATGTAATACAATAAACATTTAATAGAGAAAAAAAAAGGTAAAATTTTGATGACGATGTGAGCCTATAATTTATAACATTCTTAATTTAAACTTTATACAAATTAGAAGTTACAAACCCGTTCTAGTAATACCTTTTGCATCAGCCTTCAAATTTTCACCGAATTCTCTATTAAATCAGGCAACTAACTGTTTAAGGAAAACTCCCATTGCGTACAAAATTTGTGATTTTAGTCTTTGCAAGCAACAATTATTGATATATAAAACATAATTAAAACAATTTTACATAATAATAACACATTACCATTCCATCTATAAACTATATGTTAAAACAAAATAAACTGCATAGATAATTAAATGACAACCCAATTTGTCCAACGGAAAACAAGACAGAAATTACAAAATGAAAACTTTGTCATGATTTAAAGTGAAATTTCAAACTTTAAGGAACAAAAGTTCATATTTTCTTATCTTTCTTCTTTAAATTATGGCTTTGATAAAATCAGAGTTGTCCGCAAGCATCATATGATCAGAGTTTGAAATGTATGTTTGTGTGACATAATAGTGCAAAAGAATTAGGTATAAGGATAAGGGCACAGCTGCCACCATTGGCAATTCCACATGTCTTTGCCACCATTCTGTTGTATCTTTGCTAATTCCTCAAGGATCAGACACTTATTGGCAATCAAGACTAGGTTTATGAACATGGAACGAGAAAAATCTGGCAATCATATCTTTTCTAGCAGCAGCATGGCTGTAGAGTCAGATCACATGTCAACATGTGCACACACTCAAAAACAATTTTCCTAGTCATTAACATCCGCATGTATCTGACTTGGAACTTAAAAATATAAACGACACAAACATGATAATCATTAAACCTTTAGTTCACCAAAGAGTAACAGATCGAATCCAGGTACAAAAATAAACATATCAATTAAGAGATGAAGATATGAAAAGAATACGAGGAACATGAACTATCCATGCTTCATAATGCATTTAAAATTAATTTTAAATAAATACCAGTGCCAGAGTTTTCGGAAGAAGCTTGATGCTGTTTGCTGTAAGACTTAAGTGATGCTAATTCCTCAACAAGTGCACGTTCCTTGTCACTGCCATCATTGCATTAAGCTCACATAAATTTTCAATTTCACAACATATGGATAACAAATAAACTATGGCACTTAAACCACCCCAAAACAAGAAAACAATTAGAATATGGATTCTGTTGATTCTAAATATGACCTATATAATATGTTGAAAACAGTTCAAGGCTCAAGAGGCACCAGCCACAGTGCCTTAGCTGGCGAAAGGCATGCTCTGCTAGCAAAGCAAGGTGCTCACCTTTGAGACAGGAAAAAAAATTACAAAATGGTGCAACTTGTCAATATTGCCCTCGCTTCTGTTTTAATTTTTTTCTTAAAGGAGCCAAAAAAAAGAAGAAAATCTAGCAATCTATGTAGGAGTGTGCAAAACCGAACCGAACCGAATGTTTTTCGGTTTATTCAGTTCGGTTTAAAATGTTTAAAAAACGATTAAGCGACTGAACTTTTATTTATATATATATATTTTAATGATTTATTATAACTTTTAGATAAAAAATTTATGATTTGTAATATTTTATTTTGATTTATGGTAGGATAAAGTAATGAACTATAAAAATTTATTTTAATTTATGCTAACTAATTTTAATTTAGAGTAATTGATAAAGTTGTAATAATTAGTTTTAATTTATCCCAATTTATAAAGTTGTGATAATTGATTTCAATTTATGATAATTCATAAAATTATGGTAATTAAATTTAATTTGTAATAATTATAGTAGTTGATGAAGTAATGATTATATCAATTTATC
>CATIWF010153193.1:0-49586 GCA_949630135.1 Balakata baccata | reverse complement strand
CCGTTAGTGCCTTCTTGTTTTAGATTCGGTTTTTGAGAGCATCACCCCTGAAAGCTTGTTGACTTCGTACAATAGTCCCACCGAGAACAAGAAACTGCACCCAACTCAAAAGGATGAAACATGGTTACTACAACACAATTGAAAGGCATATTAATAAGATGTTACCCTTTTCATTTTTTTCTGCTGTATGAGATGATTTAATCTATAAGCCAAAATTATCGGGACATAGATACTGCAGTCTAGTCCAAATGAATGGAACTGATTTCATGGGTTCCCAAGGTCAAATTATTCAGTGTCCTCTTGTCTACTCACATGAGAAGATTCACACTAACAAACAATGAGTTAATCAAACCAGTTAGAGAGGGATGGATAGATTATGCAGATCAAGATTCACACAGATTATGCAGATCAAGATTCACACTAATAGCAATATTTCAAGCCTTTTCAATGTATAAAACCTGAGATAAGTTCTTAAGTTCACTGGCTCAGTTATTTACGACAACTCCACTGCAAGCCAATGTGCCAAAAAGCAACACTAAAAGAAAATTTTTGGTTATTCACTTGAGCTGCAAAAATGCTCAATGATGAACACAGACACATTTTTAAAGTAGCAAGATGGCTGTTTTTGATATTAAAGAGTTTGAATCCAGGTATCCCCTTCAGGTGACAGATGTCTACTAACCTGGTACTACTGCATAGGTAGTAAATCAACAAACTCATGACTAGTATGTGTAACATCCATTGGGTATCATTAACAAAAATGTGTGGTTAAACACAAAACCAAATGAAACACTCTAACATTACCATGTCGTGATGCAAACTCGATGAACAGTGCTAGCTGCAATCAGAGCAACAGCTTCTGCTACAGCAACTGCAACATAAAAGGAAAAATGGAAAATATAAGTGTACCAACACATGATGCGGTTAAACAGATCTGCAACTGAAAAGAGGTGTATCTCAATGGGGCTTGCATATAGCAGTATGAATAAGAGAAAACTTAGATATCTGATGTACCATTAAATTCTTCAGACAATGGTCAAAAGTTAATGCTGCATATATTAAAGAAGAGGCAGTAGGAAGGACTTGTCCCTAGTCCCCAACCCTAACCCCATCCCCTCCAAGTACTGACATTTGAATTGAAGGTCATCATGCATCAAAAAAGAGGCTAAATTGCTAGAGACTCAGATTAAGGTAGTTGAGAGCGATAACTTTCCAGTTCTCAAAACCACACATCCAAAATTATTGAATAATTTGAGTAGATTGTCATCTTTTGCTAAGCCTTTGAATTGGTGGGGGTGAAAGTATCCATGCGCTAGCAACTAATAATATAAAGTTGTTGTGCCATATACAGGCTATAACAGGCATGAACAAGTCAAACAAGTTAAAAGAACTAATACAATGATAGAGGTTAGGACACAGAACAAACACAAATAGGCAGATGCATGTAGGTTTGCTGACATTGGTTCACAGGCAAGAAAAGATTATTACCTTACAAAATGCCAGATGCACATACATGCTCTTGATTGCACGAAATTTAGAGAAATTCATTGGAAACTGTACTAGAAGCCTTCTAAATTTATTTGCAGCACTTGATCAAATAGCAGCCTAATTAACTAAAAAACAATAACAAAACAGAGAAGGCAAGCAAAAGACATGTACACGAACGTACCTGCACCCCAACCAGTCTTCAGGCCACATGTTTCCTGGAAATTCCCGATGAACTGCAAAATAGCAACATAGTAAAAGCTTATAATTATATGAAGTTTTACTATGAAGTCCAGCAACAAAAATGACCCAACCATTAGCAGTTGGTTCATGATGCAGAGCTACAGCATAGGATGATAACAACTGGAGGAAAAAGCATAACTAATATTTGTTGTGACCGGTAGATATTAATTAATTATTCCACCATGAGAAAACCTTTATATATAAAGAACATCAATTGAACATATAAAGGAAATTTAGAGGAAAAAAAATATAAGAAACAAAATAATCAGGAAAAATTTGGAGAACAAATATCATAAACAAAATAAACCATGTGAACTTTCAACAGCAAGAAAAACATAACATGAGTATCAACACACAAAAAGCTCTTGATAAGCTGTAAGTATAAAGAGTTCTGAACTCACTGTTAACAGAAAAAGGAAAAGGAGAGAGCTGATGAAGCCTCCAAATATGGTAAATAACTCTGTTGATGCTAACTTTCCACGATACATCTCTTGAAGAGAAAGAATAACAGTGAATAAAAGACCAGCATATAACATGGAACTTCCTGGGCCAGCCATGATCTTCAGGCAGCACAAATATACTGAAAAAGACAAACGCATCAGATAAATGTTCAATGACCAGAATAGTTATAATATGAAAAATTATTAAAGCACGTAGCTCAGCTCAGTTCATCGACTCATCCAAAGGAAAAATAAAAGCATAATTGTTGGCACTGGATCAGCTGCTGGCATAAAGATACCGATGAATTCTAAAAATACTAAAATCAAAAGGCCACATTATAACTATTCACAAACTAGAAGCACAGATATTTTTATCCGTCGTTGGATCCAAAGCTGTGTAAATTAAGCATGTGATTAATAGATCGAATAAGAGAAATATCATAAATGATAATCGAAATATTCCAAGTTTTTAATCTTCTGTTCTAATACTGCAAGATTTTCTCGCCAACCAAACGAAAATGAAATAGAGAAACCCTAGAAACCAGCTTTATCAAGATAAACGAAGATTAGTAGAGCTTAAAGACATACCTTACGGTCACGGATCCCCTTCTAAGCTGAATGCGTCGAGCTTCTCTAGTCTAACCTGAGAAATTGGGATGTAATGAACTAGGTAATGTGATTGTTTCGGTTTCAGAAGAAGGATGGCCCACTAGAACCGGCCAAGATCGGGCGGGTTCATATAGTACCTAATCCAGGTAAATAACGTAAATGGTAACAATTCTTATTCACTTAGATCAAATTTTTTAATTTAATATTAAAATATTATAATTTGATACCAAATTTTAATTTTTGATATAAAAAAAAAAGACGCAGCAACCGTCAATTTATCATATCAGCACATCATGTTATAAGAAAGTGCATTTTTTAGATAATATATTTTTGCAAAAATTTATAAAATAAATCTTATAGATTAAAAATATAAATTATATTTTTACCGTGGATAATAAAGTAAAAATATAATGTTAATCTTTGATGAAACTATAAATTATCTTGGATAATAAATATAAAAATATAAATTATAGTTACAAATAAAGTAAAAATATCAAAAATTTTAGTTATATTTAATGAAACTCTTTGTTAATCTCAAATGTATTATTACCAAAATTCTTCTTATTTTTATGCACTCTTTCTCTATTTTTCTTTTAAAGAATAAGAGAAATTTTTTTCTTTTTTCTTTTTTCTTCCTTCTTTTTCGTTCTCCTTATAGTCTCTCGCGTTTCACTTCTTTTGGATTTATCCAACATAAATAACCACAAAGCTAAAGAGACAGATATTAGTTATTTTTATCTAATTATGGCTTAGCAAGTGATAAAATGGTATTAAAGGTTTAATGCAAGATGACACAATAGGCAAAATTGCATTAATAACATATTAAGGTTATAATGCAAGGTGGAAAAATAATGAAGAAGGAAAATGAAAGATGCAATATCACATTAATTATGATAATTACTTTAATAAATCATTATGGTTGATTTAATTAATAACTTAATTACATTATGATAATTTTAATTAAAAAGTTAACTCTTTAATTAAAATTATATATAAGAGAAATAGTTAAAATTAATCAATATTAATTTTACTCCAAATAATATAAGTGATTATTTATAATTTAATTCTCAATTAAATTAATTCCTACATCATAAATATTGACTAGTGGCCAACCAAATACTTTAATTTGGGTGTGACTTATAAGATTAATAATTTTATCGAAATAGAAATATAATATTAACTAATTAATATTATATCGGACACCATTTCTAAATTCTTACTATATCCGGACACATTAAATATTATTCTGGAATTCTCTTTTTAATTACCGATAAAATCTTGAATATTAATTTAATATCTAAATCATAATATTAAATTCTCTCGTTATGATCTTGATATTGATTAGAGTCGCAGCATATCAAATCCTATTGGTCAATATACTAATGAGTAGTAATTTACATTTTGATTAAAATAAGATTTATCATTATTAGTCTAAATAATAATATAAATCTTACATTAAATAAGTCATATTTTTCCTGATCAGGAATATATTTTATCAGAACTAAAATATCAGTTTCATTAGGATCTTACTCTGGTGCTGTAGGGTAATGAGTCGTACTATTGGTAATCTCATATCTTACTAAATGACTAACTGTGGTGATTATGAGCCGGATTATTAAGTGTGGATAGCCTAGTACAAGGCAAGAGCACCTCCACAACCACTCATGAAAGGACAGTCTTGACATATCAAGTCAAAGGACTTTGAGTCATAAAAGACTCATATATTATGATCAAGATAATAGCTGTTGACGTCGAGCACCACCTGTGCAGTTATTATCAGGCATTACTATTCAGTACCTTTAACTCTTTAAGAATCCATTGGTTTATCCAAATATCACTATATTATGGAGAATGAGATTTCTCCTCAAATTAAATCATGTGATAACTTAGAGGCTCAATAAATACATAATTCACTGTCATTTTCTGGTTATGAATATTTTTAAAATTATCTTTTATTAGAGATATTTATCTTATTATTATCAACAACTTGATAATAAATTATATGTGGATAATCTATGAGTTGTATATTTCATAGTATAATGTAACTACTATATTCATAATTTAATCAATAACTTGAATATTTTATTTATTATGAATGTGAAATATACATGTGTTTATTATGGTACATTATTTAATATATATAAATAAGTGAATACACTAAGACATACACACCACTGATAGCAAAGAAAACAAAGCTTTCTGATTCAAAATGAACTCGATATCCTCAAGTACAACATCAATACGCTAAGTTTGATCAAGTTCACCTTTAATAGTAGCAATAAGGTTCATTATGGTACATTATTTTATTTATTATGAATATAAAATATATATGTGTTCATTATAGTACATTATTTAATATATAAAAAGTAATAAATTTACTAGGATATACACACTACTGATAATAAACTCCCACTTATCTCAATATCATTCACTACAATATCTAAGAACTAACTTCTAAAGATGGTTGTCTAACTGTGCTTGCGTCATAGGTTTTGTGAATAGATTAGCTGCATTGTCAGCTAATGGAACTTTCTACACTGAGATATCACATTGCCCAACTATTTCTCTAATTAAATGATAATGCTGAAGCATATATTTTAAGTTCAGGTGAATTTCACCAATGGTACCTCAACTATGTAAATTGTAACAATGCAGTACCTCAAAGATTATTTGCAATATAAAATTACTTCAACTTTTATTTTATAACTAAAATAATCTTTGAAAAACGGAATTGTTACAATTTGCATAGTTAGGGTACCGTTGATGAAATTCACCCTTGAAGTTCTTGTGAGACCTTGGTTCCTTAGACTATGCAATTGCCCCATTATTGTCATAATATAAATGAATGAGATTATGAATAAATGGAACCACATCTAAATCTATTAGGAAGTTCTTCAACTACATGACTTCTTTGGCGGCATCTGAGGCTACAATATTTTCAACCTCTGTTGTAAAATCAGCAATGGTCGTTTATTTAGAACTTTTCCATACTACTGTTGCACTATTCACGATGAATACATGCCTTGATGTGGAATTCAATTCATTCTTATCTGATTGAAAATCAGAATCTGTGTATCCAACTATACTCATATCGTCTCTTCCATAAACTAAGAATAAATCTTTAGTCCTTCTCAATACGTTGACTGCTATCCAGTGTCCTTTACCTGGATTAGACTGATATTTGCTAGTCAAACTAATAATAGCAGAGGCTGTCTGGTTTAGTACACAACATAGTGTACATTAGACTGCATATGACTGAAGCATACAGTATGTCAGCCATTCGTGCTCTCTCTTCAGGAGTTTTGGGACTCATCTCCTTAGAAAGATGTACTCTATACCTCACATGTATTAATCCTCTTTTGAAATTTTCCATCTCAAACCTTTTTAGGATCTTTTCCAAATAGAGGGTTTGGGATAACTCTAACATTCTCTTAGCTCTATCTCTATATAGCTTAATACCAAAAATGTAGACAGCTTCTCCCAAGTCTTTCATGGAGAAGGTGGATGATAAGCATACTTTTATGTCAGTTAAAAAATCAATATCATTAAGCATGATTAGAATATCATCAACATATAAGACTAAGAAAACAATCTTGCTCCCATTAACTTTCTTGTACACATAAGCCTCACTAGGATTTTGAATAAAGTCATAATTCTTTATGACCTTATCCAAACACTTGTTTAAAACCATAAATAGATCTCTTAAGCTTGTACACTTTGGAACTATCTATAGAATCAAATCCTTTAGGTTGTTCCATATAAATTTCTTCTTCAAGAAATCCATTGAGAAAAGTAGTTTTGACATTCATCTATCATATCTCATAATCATAGTGTGTTGTAATGTCTCTTCATAGTTAATCCTTCTCGTTGGCGATACCCCTTCGCTACAGCCCAACTTTATAAGTATCAATATTCCCTTCAAAATCTAGTTTGCGCTTATAAATCCATTTATATCCTATTGGAACTATTTCCTCAGGTGAGTCTACAAGTTCCCAAACTTGATTATGGTATATAAAATTTATCTCAGTTTGCATTGTTTTTTGCCACTTAAGAGCATTAATGTTAGACATTGCCTCCTTATAAGTGATAAGATCTTCTGGTTGATCATTACTGCCAAATATAAACCTCACACTATTTAGTTGAGGTGTGGCAGATGGAGTGAACTGTATGATAATTCCATTTTTTTTGAAGTAATCTTTAAAATCAGTACTTGAATATTCACCACCTCGATCCAATCAAAGTGCTTTAATATTTTTTCCTAATTTATTTTTTACTTCAGCCTTATACTCTTTGAACTTTTCAAAGACTTTATATTTGTATTTCAATAAATATAAATACTCATATATAGACTTACTGTTTATAAAGGTAACGAAAAATCGATAACCTCCTCAAACCATTTCCTTAAATGATCCATAAACATTAGTATATATTAATTCAAAAGGATTCTCAGTGCGTACCATTTGACCAGCAAATGATGCTCTGGTCATTTTCTCTTGCAAACATGACTTACAAACATAATTAGTATACTGAGAATCTAAACATTTTAGAATTTTCATGCCTACCAACTGTGGATTCTTGCATTAGAAATATGATCAAGTCTTAAGTGTCAAACTCGTATTATACTTGAATCATCATACTTAGTTTGATTAGAATTTTCATTTATATTGCTCAATAATAATTCTTTATTATTTATCTTATTAGGCTTATCACAATATAAATAATATAAATCATGATGTTTAGTTCCAATGCTAATAAGATTATCATTAAAATAAATGAAACACACATCTTTGCAAAACAAAAATTTATAATTATTATTTGTCAAAGTGGATACATAAATAGTATTCTTATAGGCATTAGGAATATACAAAATATCTGGTAATAAGATTATATGATAGTTTAATAAAATGGAGATATCTCCCACTTATTCGGCTGCAACTTTTGCCCAATTACTAAGAGTAAAGTCTTATCTCCCCATCATATAGCAACTTTCTATGCCTTAAATCCTGTATAAAGGAACAAATATGAGCAGTTGCTTCTGTGTCTAAGACCTAAGCATATGATGAGTTAAAGGAATAATCATGATTTAAATCAATATTTAAATTCAAATGATGAGTAATACCTGAAGGATTTGTAATCCTAGTTTTCTCTAAACTACTTAGACAAACTAGGTAATTTTTCTTCCAATGACCATTCTCCTAACAGTGGAAACAGATTCCTTTATCAACCTTTGGTTTAGGCTGGCCCAAAGTTTGAGGTTTTGCCTTTCCCTTATCCTTTTTGGGATGCAAAGAAGAGGATGTGGAACTTTTTCCCTTAGTGGTTTTTTCTTCTTCCACTTCTTTAAGTGAGAAGAAGAAGCTGCCACCAATAGTTCTGCTTCTTTCTTTTGGGGATTAATTACAGTATTTTTGTGAAAAACCAAATTTTATTGCAGCTGTTGCAAATTGCATTCCACTTTATTCAAATGAAAGTTAGAAATAAAACTTCCATAAGAATGTGGAAGTGATGCTAAGATACGGTCTATCTTAAGCTCTGCATCCATGAAGAAATTGAGATTTCAAGGCAATGCATAAGCCTTACCATCTCACTAACATGTTTACCAACATCCTGGCCTTCCTTCATTTTCATTTAGAATAGTCTACTGGAATAGTTAAAGCTGGTAGTCCTACTAGCCTTACCATAACTTTCCTTTGCTAGTTTGTCGCTGTTGGTTTTGGTTTACTAGCAACATCTTACAAGCACTACTGGAGAAGCACCAGCTTAAGGTTCCTTAACCAATCCACATAATTAAGCCCGATGAGCCTATTTAGTCCAAAAGTTTGGAATGGTGATGGTGTAGCCATATTATTAGAGAAAAATAACTACAAAAAGAATAAAATATATCAATTTAATTATATATTAATGGTCAAACCAATTAAATAAAATGATTTGGACATATAATCATAATGGTTTCTCCCACTAATTTGACGCTTCTTATACTTTTCTCGTAGAAAAAAGAAGTTTCGTTGAAGTGAACTTCTAATGGGTAAATTGAGACTTAATAATATTCTAATTAATATTCGTCGGCTTCCTATAGTCCTTTCTTGGAATATCAATATATTAATGAGATGACAACTCTTTATCAAATACAACAATTGTAAACCCAATCTATTTTCTTTTTAACTAGCTCCTAATACACTAACCCTCAGTTTCACAAAATGACATTTTTAAGCTAACATATTAGATGAATCCTACCCACGAGATCAGTAGAACAAATGAACTCAATCTAGTACCACTCAGTTTTACAAAATGACATTCTTGCAATACTAGATGTCCATCTATTCTACAAATCAAATACATTATTTGACATTGTTATTAATATATAACAACTTGTATATTAATGCTCCCATGGAAAGCCTCAATGGAAGCATCTTGTATTTTTATTGGATTCATTATATTTGAGAAGATTACTTGGTCTTTTATCCTAATTAAGGTCTCACTTTACATATAACCATATTAAAAATTTATTAGCATCCATAAAGTAGTAAATTTATCTTTGAATTATCACATAATCCAATTTTAAGGTTAATATTTGCACATTAGTCTTTTTCATGCTAAATCTCATATGATCATTGAAGATAATTATATCTATACTCGGATGGTTATGAATCTTTAAACATATATAAAATACCATAAGTGCCAGAGGGGGGGGGGGGGAGGGGGGGTTGGAGGTAAATTGAGATTTTTGAGTAAAATGGAAAAATAAAATTTGAGCAATAAGGAGCAAGAGAACATAATCGATTTATAGAGGTTCAGTCAATCTCAATTGAGAGTTTTAATCAACTAACAATCTAATTCAAGGCGTAGATAAAACTCTTACAAGGTTAAAAACAAGCTACCAAAGTGTTTTCTTAAAGGCTCACACTCAAAACCTTTTATTGAGTACAAATTTCCCAAATCAACTTACTCAAAGACCAATTGAATGATTGATAGCAGAAATTCTAACACTCAACCAACCAAAAGCTCAAGAACGTTCAAGCCTTAAAGATTACAAAAATAAGGAATAAAGAGTAGTTTCTAAAAAATAATAAAAGCTCAAGCTGATAAATAATTAAATGCTTATAAGACATTGTTCTCTTACATTTGGAAGACATAAATGATGACGACCTTTTATACTTCCATTGAGAATTAGAGCCGTTGGAGTTCCATTTAATGCATTTCTATCCATTGAGCTACTTTTAAAGCGGAGTCTGTTGCATTTAACGCAGTTGGTCATAATCATGATAGTTTAAAGTCACAGGCATAACTATAAATGGTCATTTTGAACAGATAGATTTATCCTTTATAGTTAGCATTGGAAGGATACAAATGAGTCTTCCTTATCAAACATCTCTATGTGCACCACAATAATGGCATGTAGCATGAGATGCAAGTCCCTTTATTTGAAAACCATGAAAACTATATGAAAGGGCATGCTGATGTTTCCTAGGACAAGATCTTTTATTGCCTTTGGCTCTTGGGTTATTGGCTTTGTTGCCATTGAACCTCTTAGGTCATTTAGCTCTCAAACTAAATTCATTATAAGTCTTAGTAATAGGCACACTTAGACTTTTGGTTTTTGAAGTAATAGGGTGCCAATTGCCAAAACCAATTCCATTTTTAGATTGAGAAAGGATGGAATTAATGGCTATTATCTCATCTAGAATTTCCTTCCCCCTATTGAATCTAGAAATATAATTCTTTAGACTATTAACTTCTTTTTCTAATGATGCATTTTTTTTCAACAAGTTTGGCATGATCATTTAAAATCTTATCCTTAGCAAAATTGTATTTATCTAAAGATTTAGTTAACTCTTTATTAGAAGTTCTTGATTTCTCAAGCTCTCTTTCTTTAGTTTTGACTACCTCTTTAAGTGAATTAATTCTAAAAGAATATTTTTCACATTTATGTATAAGTTTTTCAATAACATGCATAAAGTCATCATCATTAGGAACACTATCAAGTTCTTAAGTTACCTCATTGGTGGAAAGCTCTTCAATTTCCATGAAGTAAAGGTTGGCAACTTCATCACCTGAATCTCCATCACTAGAGTCACTTTAGCCATCCCAAGTGGCTTTGAAAGCTTTCCTTTTATCCTTCTTATCTTTCTTGTAGGACTTCCTCAATCTTGGGCATTTTGATTTAATGTGTTCGGGCTTGTTACACTCATAGCAAATAAGATAATCTTTCTTGCTTGAATCTTGCTTCTTAAAGTCCTTTTCCATCTTCTTCATAATAAGGTTCTTGAATCTTCTAAAAATCGTAGCCAATTCATTATCACTCTCACTTGCTTATTTTCTTGCTTTAAGAGCAATTCCTTGTCTTTCTTTATCTTCTCATCTTTATTCATTTGAGACATTTTGATTTCATGAGTGAGAAGCTTTCCTAATAACTCATCCGTAGGAAGCTTTGAAAGATCATTTGATTCTTTAATTGAGGAAATTCTAACTTCCTATTGCCTTTGAGGTAAGCTTACAAGAATTTTGTTATCGATTTCTTCAAGAGTGTAATTCTTGCCTAACTTTCTTATAGAATTGATGAGTTTGATGAGCCTACTATACATGCCACTCACCTTTTCATTTGGCTTCGTGTCAAATAACGCATACTCCCTATAAGGCATTTAGAGCTTTTTGCTTCTAATTTGATCGGTTGCCCCATGCTTTATTCTTAGAACATTCCAAATTTCTTTTGCGAACCTTAAACGCTCAATTCCATTGTATTCTTCTATACTCAAAGCACAATAGAGAATGTTTATGGCTTTCTTGTTTCTGAAATTTGCTTCGATTTGTTCTTTAATACATTTGCTCCTTTAACGAGGCTCTTCCTTACAACTTTCATCCTTTTCCCATACGTTGAGTCCACTCTTCTTCAATAATATCCCAAAGATTGACACCTTCACTATCCAAGAACATTTACATCTTATTCTTCCAATAAGCATAATTAGTTATATCAAATAATGGAAGCCTTGTGTAGCTTGGTCCATGAACATCGGGAACTTAACTTATGGAGGTTATGATCTTTACTCCAAGATAATTAAATCTTCAATAGATGAGATCTTGCTCTGATACAAATTGAACAAGTGCCAATAGGGGAGGGGAGGGGAGGGGAGGGGATGGGGGGAGGGGGGAGGGGGGGGTGAATTGGGATTTTTGAGAAAAATGGATAAATAAAATTTAAGCAAGAGAACACAATTGATTTATAGAGGTTCGACCCTCTTAGCCTAATCTTCTTTCCAACCTCATTTGAGAGTTTCAATCAATTAACAATCTACTTCAAGGTGTAGATAAAACCCTTACAAGCTTAAAAATAAGCTACCCAAGTGTTTTTCCAAAGGCTGACACTCAAAACCTTTTGTTAAGTACAAATTTCCCAAATCAACTCACTTAACGACCTATTGAATGATTGATAGCAAAAATTCTAACTCTCAACTAACCAAAAGCTCAAGAACGCTCAAGCCTTAAAGATTACAAAAACAAGGAATAAAGAGTAATAGCTGAAAAATAGTAAAAGCTCAAGTTGTCAAAGAATTAAATGCTCATAAGAAATCGTTATATTTGGAAGCCATAAATGACAACCTTTTATATTTCCACTGAGAATTAGAGCCATTAGAGCTTCATTTAATGCATTTATATCTGTTGAGCTACTTTTAAACCGGAGTTTACTACATTTATGCAGTTAGTCACGATCATGATAGTCCAGGGGTCACGGGTGTGATTATAAGTGGTCATTTTGAACAGATAGATTCATCCTCAACAATTATGGGCATTACTATAGGTAGTCATAGGCGTGACTCTTGTCCTGGGCATGATTCTGGTCATGACTGAAATGGTAAGGCCTTCTGAATATTTTAGTGAACTTCATCACGGGCATGAGTGTCTATGATCACATGCGTGATTGGGTTCCAAGTAGTGAGCCTTTCTGTGAGCCAACTGGTGAAGCCTTTTAGAAGTTTTGGTGAACTTTATCACGGGCGTGATTGGCTTTCAAGTTGTAAACCAAGCAGTGAAAGTCCTCCAATATGAGTTTTAGCTTTGTTTTTGATTGACTTGTATTTTTGGCCTAACATATGATCTTTAAAGATTTGAAAACTTATAGATTAACCTATTAAAAACTTAAACAATTGAAATAGTTAAATATCATTGCTTAATTATTTATAATCATCAAAATTATAGGAATATCTCTCAAAGTTCAACAATATATATGATATTAGGTTGAATAAAATGCATATTAACCATCTTTAGTATGCATTTTATATTTCATAAACAAATGTGAATTCATTATATAATCATATTATATAATGTGAGTATACTTATATACCCACCTCATCTAAAAATGAATTTTATACATAAAGGTTGAATTTTTGCAATAACTTAGAAAAATCAACCATATAAAATTTTTTATATAATTTAAATCTCATTTAAATTATTATATATTTTTTTTATTTTTTTAATCCAAAATTAATATTTAAAGCTCACGTTATTCAATCATTTATCACACATAATCACATCACATGCAATAAAAAAATTAATCATGCAATTTACAATCCTATTGTAATTGCTAGCAAAATTCTCACCCCAAAATAGAAAATACATAGTAAACTCTATCTTGACATGTCTTTCTTGCTGGTTCTCCTCAAAATTTCAAGACTATTTACTCCAAAGGAAAACGGTTACATTTTATCCTATTAGCATACAAAGAACTCGAATATAAACTTAATAATAAATTATAAATTTATTAATATTACAAACCAATATATGAAAATAATATAACCTATTACACCTTTGAAAATTTCAAAATAAAAAAAGAAAAATATCATGTAATATCAACATATATCATAACATATAGATCAAATCTCAAAGAACAACAAGAAAATCGTTCATAACCAAACCGAACCTATTAACATAAATGAGAGTTATTTTGCTCCAAAAATTATGGGAAAACTTTGATACTAATTGTTGAAAGAGATTTTTGATTAAGGAGAGCTCTAGGTTTCGGTAAAAAATAGAGATTTTAAAAATTTTTATTTTAACCAAAACGTGCAATCACATTTTACAATCCTGTTGTAAAGTGTTTGCATGTTAATCTTGAGTATTTATTTATAAGTTTTACAAATCATATTTTATAACTTTTATAAATAATATCTATTTGAAAAGATTATCTAATGATTTTTAGAACAAACCTTTTAGAACCGAGTTCACCAAATATATAAACCAAGCAAAAAAAAAATAAAAACTTTAGTTGTATTTGATGAAACTTCTTTACTAGTCCCACATGTATAATTACCAAAATTCTCCTTATTTTTATGCTCTTTTTCTCTATTTTTCTTCTCAAGAACAATATGATTTTTTTTCTTCGTTTTCATTCTTTTTCTTCCTTCTTTTTCTTTCTCCTTATATTCTCTTTCACTTCTTTTGGGTTTATCCAACATAAACAACCATTAAGCCAAAAAGATAGATGTTAGTTATTTTTATCCAATCATAGCTTAGCAAATGACAAAATGACATTTAAGGTTTAATGCAAGGTGGCACAATATATTGCATGGTGGCAAAATTGCATTAATAATACATTAATGTTATAATGAAAGGTGGAAGAATAATGAAGAATGAAGGTGAGAGAAGCAATGTCACATTAATTATGGTAATTATTTTAATATATTATTATAGTTAATTTAATTAACAGTTTAATTAAATTATGATAATTTTAATTAACTCTTTAATTAAAATTATATATAGGAGAAATAGTTAAAATTAATCAATATTATTTTTAACTCAAATAATATAAGTGACAATTTACAATTTAATTCTCAATTAAATTAATCCCCACATCATAAATATTGACTAGCCAAATAATTTAATTTGGATGTGACTTATAAGGTAAAAAATTTTATTGGAATGAAAATATAATATTAACTCATTAATGTTATATCGGACACCATTTCCGAATTTCTAATATACCCGGACACATTAAATATTATTTTGTAATTCTTTTTTTAATTACCGATAAAATCTCGAATATTAATTTGATATCTAGATCATAACATTAAGTTCTCTCGTTATGATCCCGATATTGATTAAAGTCATAACACGTCAAATCTTATTGGTCAATATACTAATGAGTGGTAATTTGCATTTTGATTAAAATAAGACATCATTATTAGTCTAACTAATAATATCGATCTTACATCGAATAAGTTATATTTCTCCTGACCATAAATATATTTTATTAAAATCAAAATATTATTTTCATTAGGATCTTGCCTTAGTGCTGTAGTGTAACAAGTCCTACTATTGGAATCTCATGTTTCACTACATGACTAACTATAGTGACTACGAGCCAGATTACCAAACGTGAATAGCCTAGTACTAAGGCAATAGTACCTGCATAGCCACCATCAAGTCAAAAGACTTTGAGTCATAAAAGACATATATTATAACCAAAATAATAATTGTTGACGTCGAGCACTACATGTGCAATTACTATCAAGCGTCACTATTTGATACTCTTAACTTTTTAGGAACCCACTGGTTTATCCATATATCACTATATCATGGATAATGAGATTTTTCCTCAAATAAACCATGTAATAACCTGGAAGCTCAATGAATGTCCAATTTACTGTCTTTTTCTGGTTATAAACATTTTTAAAATTATTTTTTACCAAAATATTTATTTCATTATTATCAACAACATGATAATAAATTCTATGTAAATAATCTATAAGTTGTATATTTCATAGTATACTGTAACTACAATATTTATAATTTAATCAACAACTTGAATATTTTATTTATTATGAATGTGAAATATATATGTATCTATTATGGTACATTATTTAATATATAAAAATAAGTTAATGCATTAAGATATACACATCACTGATAACAAAAAAACAAAACTTTCTGATTCAAAATGAACTCGATATCCTCAAGTACAATATCAATACGCTAAGTTTGATCAAGTTCACCTTTAATAGTGCCAACAAGGTTCTTTGGATTAGATTTGAAAATGACTCAGCTATAGCTTTTAGTGGTGTACAACATTTCGTTAATTTTAAATTACCGAACCGAACCTTTAAAACTCGATAATCGATTAACGCATTGAAAAAATTTGGTTATGTAATCGATAGCAAGATTAGAGTTATTTTTTGTTATTCGGTAATTTACCGTTATAATAAACAAATAACTGAATTTTATATATTTAATTTTAAGTTTATTTTAAAATTTTATGAATTTTAATTATAATATTTTTTATTTTATTTCAAAAGCATATTATTTTATGATATTTTAATTTTTTTTTGAGTATTTTTATTTATATAGTATTTTTTGTTATACTAAAATAAGTTAAGAAAATTGAATATTTAAGGAAAATTTACAAATTCAGTTCAATTTTTGGTAATTTGATTAATTACCCAAATTTTGAATTTGCCAATCAATATCTAAATTTTTTATTCGGTTCGGTAATTGGTGAAATTTTTTTAAAGAATTCGATATTGGTTTACCAAAATTTTTTTCAGTTCGGTAACCAAATTTCCATCAAATGTTCACTCCTAATGGCCTTTAAACTTAGCAATTTATTTGAAAATATTGGAATTTTAGAATTTGAGTTCATATTTCAATACCATTAAGATAATATAATGACCGAAAAATATAGTAAGTATATCATGTGACATATTATTTATCTGTTATATCATATTACCAATACTGAATATAAAATCAGATTCTAAATTACAATGTTTTTTAAAAAATTAATATCAATTTGTATCAAATTAAAGGTTTAGAAACTTAAAGTTTAATGCTTTAATATTTTTAACTCTAAATTTTATAAACGCAACAAAGTTTAATTTGGGGCATTTTTCACTTTTAGTAACTATTATGGGCTTATTATATAAATAGTTATCACTTTGATATAATTTAGTATCATAACTTTTAATTATTATAGATTAATAATAAAATTTTCAGAAATATTACAATATAATATTTTAATTCAATTTTTAGTACCAAAAAATCTACATGACAATCACATGTTACATAAGCATCTGTCAATATTTCTATAAAAAAAAACAAACAACTAAAAATGACGATGTTTAAAGATTTTTAATATATATATATATATTTTTTATTTTTTGAAATACATAAACGATGTGGTTTTTTAGTAATTATTTTTGTTAATAGAAATATTAATATAGATGTTTGTAGTGTAATGTAGCATACCATACCATGTAGACTTTATAATATTAAAAATTGAGTTGAGGTATAAATTAAAATATTTCTGGAAATTTTAATATAAATTTATTAAAATTAAAAATTTTGGTAATATTTTCACTATTAGCTGTAAGTACTAGTATTACAAATTAGAATTACTGGGCATTACATTTGCCACGTCCACGATAAACTGCAGTTACCTAGAGTAAACACTACGGTGAAGCTCGATAGTGCCTGGATGACCGGTGTGACTGATGAGGTGATCGTCCACTAGCGATGGAGTCGATGGGCGTACCAGAGTGTCCGGTGTGTTTGCAAACCTACGACGGCGAGTACACAATTCCACGCGTGCTCGCCTGCGGACACACAGTTTGCGAGTCATGCCTTAAAAGCCTACCTCAAAAGTATCCTGAAACGATTCGCTGTCCGGGGTGTACTCAACTCGTCAAGTTCCCATCACAAGGTCCCTCTTCTCTCCCCAAAAACATCGACCTCCTCAGACTAATCCCCACCTCCTCTCAACCTCAAAAACCCCCTAAACAATCCCAAAATCCCATATCAGACTGTCATCAACAGTTTGACTCTCTGTCTCGTCTATGGTCTGATCAGTTCTACTCCACGTGGAAGAACTGGGTTCTTCCTGAAGATGGTGTTTTGGTCGAAGCTGAAGAAAGAACATTCGGGCATTTGAAGGAGGGTAGTAGAAAGGTACGACTTTTTAAAGTTGCGGATAATTTGTTGCCTGTCAATGCCGACGGCTCTGCTTTTAAGTTGAATTACATCGCTAGAGTTATGAATTTTTTGTATGGGATGAAAGAGGCATTAAGAGAAGAATTGAGTTCGATTTTGAATATCTGCTCCAAACGTTCTAAAATTTGTAAAGCTTTTGGCTTGTGGGCTCATTTGATCGATGGGGTTTTGTATTTAGTTTATGAGAAACTAAATGGGACTATTTTAGACCAGTTGCCCCAGCTTGATGGTGGTTTAGGCAAAGATTTTTTGTCTAGTTTTGCCATGATGGGGATGGAAATGTGTGAAGCGGTGATTGCTTTGCATTCGGAAAACTTATTTTTAGGTTGCTTAAGTCTTTCTTGCTTTGAATTGGATGTTTTTGGGCATGTAAAACTAACTTTGAGTGAGGTTTTATTGACTGGAAGGACTGTTTATGAGGCAGTCTCGGAAGCTGGTTCTACTGGTAGAGGCCTAGGTAAAAAGGAAATAGGAATGCTGGTAAGCGAATTTTTAAAAAAAGAGACATTTGTCAGTCCAGAGATTTTGTTTGAGATTTTGAAGAAAGAGGAACGAGTGGTAGAATGTGGTAGCTCTAGATGTTCAGTTGTGCAAAGCTCAGATGTTTGGTCGTTGGCCTGTGTTTTGCTTAGGCTTCTTATTGGTAAACAATTCATCGAAGAGCTGGTTGATAATGTGGTGCAATTCATTTCAGAAGTGGCTGAAGAGAATGGTATAGATTGTTCAGGTCTTTATATCGGTTTGATGGAGAAAGTAAACTGTCTATTGAGAAGTAAATTAGGTGAGGAATCTGGACCACTGCAGAAGACTCTATGTAGATGTTTGAATTTTGATCCAAGGAATCGTCCACTTACAGTTGATGTGTGGAGATGTGTACAGAAGTTAATTTTTGGATTTCAGTTTGGTGCTATGCTCATATTGGATGATTCTGTTCATGAGAAGATTATGGGACATTACTTGGTTCTTGGTGAATTGTCTCTGATGCCAAAAAGAATATCAAAAAAGCATAATATGGACGAGGTGCAGAGAACAGGAAACAGAAATGGCGAAAACGGAGGTCAAATTGGGGAAATGGGGGTTAATAAGGGTTTTGCTGAGGGCCTTTTGGATGGAAACATCGAAGTGAAAGATATGAAGGGCCATCTTGATTGTGTTACGGGATTAGCTATTGGAGGTGTGTACTTCTCATTGCAGATTATATTTTCTCAATCAGATACTGTCTGCTCCTCGATATTCAATTGACTGTTTAATTTTTTCTGTATTAACTAGATACCATGCTACTTGGGCATCATCCCTTCCTTATGATTTATGAATATTGTCTTCTAAATCTTCAGAACCAGTTTACTTTCTTTCGTGTCTAAAATTGTGACTTATCTAAGAGATCACTGCTTTCATTAAAACACATGGGGTGGCAGCTTTCAATTGATGTTGGCTTATGAAATCCTTGCTGGATTTATTCTTTCTTATGCATTCATGCATTAGTCATATCAATGGTATAGAAGCTCCCACCAAGGTTCATCCTGCTTTCTTCTATTTCTTGTGCTTTATCTGCTTTCTTAAGCATGCCCTTTTGAATCTGTAAGTTTCCTATGGTTTGTCAGTTGTCTCATTCAGGCACTTACCCTTTTCCATCACTTCTGATTTTTTTTTTTAATTTCTATCTAGTGGGAACCTTATGTTGATGCTCGGAGAAATAAAAAAGAAGCTGTGAATGTGATGTTTCTTAATAATTTTGTAAATATTTTCTGAATTTATTGTCTTGTACTTTTAGGAGGATTTCTTTTCAGCTCCTCATTTGATAAATCAGTTCAAGTCTGGTCTTTGGAGGTATGTTTTAAAAAAGGAAATGATATTATTTCTGTCCCATTTTTTTTCTTATGTTTCTTGCTGCAATTTTTCATGTAGGATTTCTCTCATGTACATACATTTAGAGGTCATGAGCATAAAGTAGTGGCTGTAGTTTATGCTGATGAAGATCAACCATGTTGCATAAGTGGTGATAGTGGAGGTGGCATATTTCTCTGGAGCATCACTACCCCTTTGAGGCAGGAACCATTGAAAAAATGGTATGAGGAAAAGGATTGGAGATATAGCGGTATTCATGCCTTGACCACTGCAGGTAATGGATATCTTTATACTGGAAGTGGAGATAGGACAGTTAAAGCATGGTCATTGCAGGTAATGGCTTGAAGTTTGTATTTTATTCAACACTGTCCTTTCATTAATAATATAATATACACGACTTGACTTTATTTTTGTTGATTTCCTCTAGGATGGCATCTTATCATGCACTATGAATGGTCATAAATCAGTAGTTTCCACATTAGCAGCATGCGATGGGGTTCTCTATAGCGGGAGTTGGGATGGGACCATCCGACTGTGGAGTCTGAGCGATCATGGTCTTCTGACGGTTTTATGTGACAACACTGCTGGAACTGTGACCTCTGTTCTGTCTCTTATCATTCACCAAAATATGCTTCTCGCAGCACATGAAAATGGTCAAATAAAGGTTATATGTCCTCTCAATCTCTTGGATTTCTTTTCATTCCCATGGCAATGTGGATATAATATTAATATATTGTTTAAAAATTTAGATTCTCAAGTTAGTATCACCTAAGTATGCCAAAACAAGTTGGATCATAATATTTGCTGTAACCATAAATATTGAGTGAAAAGGACGGAGATGAAGTCATACACCAAAACTAAATCAATGTCAGGTTAGATTGTAAATCCATATGTTTTTCTTTTAGTCTTGACTCTTGAGTCCAGTTTGATCAAAGAATGGACGTGGTTGAATGACTTGGAGTTGAAATGAACGCTTGTGACATCTAAGCACATGCTAGTGAAGCTAGGAAATGAAATTTCTTACTTCTTTTTTCATCTCTTCTTCTATATCCTTTGTCATTCACTCCCAAAAGTCAATATGAAGTTACTACTTTAAATCATTTGCTCTTTGTAGATATGGAGGAATGATATATTTATGAAATCCACACAAGCCCATAAGGGTGCCATTTTTGCTATTGGCATGGAGGGGCAATGTCTATTTACTGGAGGTTTGGACAAATGTGTCACTGTCCAGGTAAATTGCAATCTATAATTATCTTGTATATGATGGAGTTCAGCTAGCTATTTTTCTAATGGTATTCTCCCCTTGAGGGGTTTTCAATTTAAACAATAAAAGCATCTGGAAATTTCTCTCTGCATTTTCCAATTAAATTTTGGTAGATCGATTTTTTTTTTTTTTTCTCCTTTTCACTTGACTCTTTTGCCTCAAAGCATAAGACCTTCATCTTCTTACAATCTGATCAATGTAGCATTGATGGTAGGAATTATCAGGAGATGATTTTCAAGTAGATACCCGATCCATTGGATCGATCCCAGGTAATTCTGCTGTGACATCTTTGCTTCATTGGCAAGGGAAGCTTTTTGTGGGTTATGGTGATAGGACTGTCAAGGTACATATTCTACTTCACAAGCATTCTTTTACATTTTATTTGCATGACTTCTGATCATAAGAGTTAGTAGTTATATGTGTGAAATATTAATATAAGAAAAGAAATATGAAAAAGAGAGAGAGAAGAAAAAAGAGATGTGGTGGTTTGGCCATGAAACTCTGTATCCATTACATACAAAAAGTTGAATGGCTACTTTTTTCTCATTCACTGTTACTTGAAACTGATACAAATAAATCCATATCATACGCACAACAAATACTTAATGGAAAACAAATAATTATATTCTTTGCATCTACCTCTTGGATTACCTAGGTTGGAATGCTGAAATGGTGAACTTGATTGTATTGTACCAGGTATATTACTGTTGAGAGTAGCCAAGATCTGACCGGGTAACCAAAATTCTTAATGTATTACGTATCTGATCAGCTGTAATTATGTGGATTTGTTGCTTTGTTAAATGAAATACTCATAATTGCTCGATCGTTGTTTGACTTTGAACAATATTTTCAACAGAGATCACAGTCTCAGACCGCAGTTGGAGGATCCAGTGGGCCTTAAACTTCACCTTACTAAAATTTATGGCGGTTTCTTTGCGCAATCTCGATCATTGAACTTCATAAAGCGAGGCGTTAACATATATTAATATGATAGAATGGAAACAACACGAATCAAAGTTATAGTATTCAAAGCACTGGCTGCAGATAGTATGAAAAATGTTGGACATTTAACGTGTGGATTTTCAGCTTTAATACCCCTGCTTAGTGCAATTGTACAGTTCTTAATTTTAGCTGAACAAATCCTCTGGGTGGCCCTTAATGTGTTGCTTTTGGCTTGCTAGCAGCTGCATCAGCTACTTCTTTGTACACTTTTGAAAAAAAGAAAGGAATAATTAATCCAGCTCTGTTGCTGCAGATTCTATGTTTTTGTATTTTAACTCTTATGGCTCCATCAAAGTATCCAACAACATATTTTGATAATCTCAATCTAATTTTGTTCTCTGATTGTCATTAATCGCCATTATCACGTTCTTGATAATTGAAGTGGAATGTGATTCTTGATGTACTAATGTAAACCCAAAACAGCAGTTGTATTGGATGAATGGATGCAATTGAACAATATTGGTTATCTAATCAATCAAATCTTTTTGTAATTCTTGCGGCTTCAGATAAAATATCTTATCATCCTCGCTCAACTTTGATTTGGCAATCTACAATTACTGTGATCTTCCCTCTTGCTTTTAGGGGCAACTTTAATCTACTAAAATGTGATAGAAACCATTTTGAATTTGACGCAAACTGCTTCTTGACAATGAATATGGCATTGTGTTTGCCGGTTATAATGGCAGCCAAAGCACGTTTTGAATTCGAATCGAAAAAATTGTAACTCTACCTTTTTTTCCCCCTGAAAGTAAAAAAGAACCTTTATGAACTTCCCAAGTCGTAGTTTTTATTTGATGGCTCTTTTTTCGGCGCCAGTATGCTAGACCAGCAAAATTCGATAATTTCATGCACTCGAAGCAGCAGAAAGCTCTAGCTCCTGCCCATCAAGAAAGCAAGCATATCCTGAGTTCAGAGGCAAATAAACAATCACCTAATGGCCACAGTTCATGCTGTATCGAGATCCTCCTTTCTGGCCCCAAAACCACCTCGTAGGCACTCTGCTTTGTTCTACGGAAAACCCATCTTTTATCGCCCTTTTTCTTCATCTCATTCTTCGCTACCTTTATCTTTGTTTCAACGGCGTTATTTTAGCAGAGGCACGGCTGTCAGTGCTTCCCTGAAGGTTTCTTTTCTTTTGCTCATTATGTGTTTGATGTCGTGTCTATGAGGATTGTTTTAATCACTCTTTGCGCTTCTTTGGTCTTTTTCAGGAGACTTTGGGTGGTTTGAGAAAGAAAGTATCTGATTTTACGAGCTTGAACTACTGGGTTGTGAGGGACTACTACCGTCTAGTAGAGTCAGTTAATGCCTTTGAGCCGCAGATTCAGAAGCTTTTTGATGAGCAGGTTTGTGGTTTTTGTTTTTTCTTATATTTCATCAGGTTTGCACTTTGGGTTGTTTTTGATAATGGGTGCTATTTCTTTCCTTTCAGTTGAGTGCTAAAACTGTGGAGTTCAGAAGAAGATTGAGACAAGGAGAGACACTGGCGGATATTCAAGCTGGTTTGCAGCTAATAGAGTTTTCTGTTTGATCTGAATCTTACTAATGATGGACTTCAGAAAATATCGATATGGGAATTACTTTATGTTTCTTAGTTTCCCTTCCATTTACTTTTCAGAGGCCTTTGCTGTTGTTCGTGAAGCTGCAAGAAGGAAACTTGGGATGCGCCATTTTGATGTGCAGGTTTCTATCACTCTCTGTATCATGCTTATACATGTGCATAGACTAGCATCCCTTCATAGGCAATTAAGCGTATGGATGTTTATGCACTGTGTTCTTTCGAATTAATTACATGATAGGGAACTTTTTTTTTTAATATGAAAATAGCTCGAATGTCATGATGCAAATTAATTATGATAGGTTATTGGTGGTGCGGTGCTTCATGATGGATCAATTGCTGAGATGAAAACAGGGGAGGGAAAAACACTGGTTTCAACGTTGGCTGCATATCTTAATGCACTGACTGGGGAAGGTGTCCATGGTATGTTTCCAGTCCTTAATTTTTGAAAGAAGCTATTATTTCATGCAACCTGCCTGGATATTCATTAGAATCAAGCTAATATTACTGCTTTGAACTTGCAATAGATGTAGTTAACAGGTCAAATATGATTAGCCAAATGTTAAACTGCAATTCAACTACAGCTGTAAATTGTTTGTGTGGGCATGTGTCCCATTCTTTGCTTTCTTGGTTTTAGGCTTCTCATGTTTCCTAGGAGCCATTAGGCTTATCACCTTTCAGAAAGCTCACCTTAAGCTTCACTGCCTTTGGGGAGAAGCTGATTATATTCACTAGATAGAATCTATGGTTAGTTTCTGACGTTGTAGGATGAAACTATATATTTGGAAATTCAAGCACAACATTTTTGTAGTTTTTGCATTTCTTGTATAACGATGCATGCACACATTTCAATTGTTGCTTTAAAGCTTGAGAAGAAAAACAAGAATCTTTCTTTGCAGTGTAATGGAGTAAAACAAGTATAGAGCGATGAGCTTCAAGAAAAAAAATATCATTATATCATCACTTGCTTTTGCTGGGGGTACAAAAAGCGACACCTCATTGATTTAATCTTCTAGTGAAGCATAACTTTTGGTAGCCATATATTTAAATGTATTTTCTGTTGAATGACTAAACCTCTTTAATTGTCATAGAAAAATATTTGACTTGCTTCTGTTTAGTTAGATTGGAATATCTGATTCTGGTGCTTTTTGGCAGTTGTAACTGTGAATGATTACCTGGCTCAACGAGATGCTGAGTGGATGGGTCGTGTTCATCGTTTCTTAGGTCTCTCAGTTGGTCTTATTCAGGTTTAAGTTCATGAAATATGCATTGTCTCCTGATGTTGGTTTGACAATTTTATTCAATATATATATATATATATATATTATATGCTGCAATTCATTATCAGTTTAATCTTATGTTGCTTGGTGTGCAGAAGGGGATGACAGCTAAAGAGAGGAGATCCAATTACCAATGTGATATAACGTATACCAATAATTCAGTAATTCACATATCATATCTTGATGTAGCTTACTTCCAATATTATGTTCATAGTGGTTGCTTGTTTTCTTTCTTGACATTGTCTTGGTTGAGCTCAATATTTCTAACAAAATCCTTTAGATCCTCTATTCTTTCCGGTAATATTCTAATTTTGAATGCTCTTAGGAACTTGGTTTTGATTATCTACGGGATAATCTTGCTGGGAACAGTGAACAACTTGTGATGAGATGGTACATATTGAGACATAATTAAAAGTTCATGAATCATTTTGGTTTTCTTTTCTTCATTTTTTCTTTTTTAATTTCTTTCCTTGATTTGGATATAAATAAATAGGCCGAAGCCATTTCATTTTGCAATAGTTGACGAAGTTGATTCGGTTCTTATTGATGAAGGGAGAAATCCATTGTTGATAAGCGGCGAGGTAATATAATCTCTGCTTATCGGGAGTTGCAAATTGTAAATAAAAAGACAATACCAAGTAAATTTCCAAGTCACCACTGTAGTAATAGGTTGAAGATTAAAATATCGAGGACAGAAACTTTTTTGTTGGAGAAATAACATCTTGATATGATTTCAGTTCTTCTCTTCTTTATACTAGGCTAATAAAGATGCTGGAAGATATCCAGTTGCTGCTAAAGTAGCTGAACTACTTGTTCGTAGCCTTGTGAGTCTTGTCTACTTACTTACTGAAATTTCTAGTTTATATAAAGTGATGTATTGTAACTTCTTATATGATGTTAAGATTAATCAACTTTAAAAATCATTATGGTGACAGCATTACAATGTAGAACTTAAAGATAATTCAGTGGAGTTGACTGAGGAAGGAATAGCACTTGCTGAAATGGCTCTCGAAACTAATGATTTGTGGGATGAAAATGATCCTTGGGCAAGGTGATCTTTTTAATTCCAGGCACTCTGTTTTACCTGCTATATTGATTGGAAGTGTGAAGGGCATTTATCCTAGATTTCTCTTCCAAAGCTCCTGGTGTATTTTAAGTGTTGACAAATCCACACTAAAACTTTGAAGGAAAAAAAGGTTTGATTTATTTCGAACTTATCATTCATAAGTGGATTGGAAGTGTATGCCATCAGGAAGCAGCTATGGTGTCTAAATAATTTAATTTAGTCTCTTACCTGGGAAATGGGGTACCTGGTAAATAAATTATATTTCCACTTCAACTTTCTGTTCCCTGAAATATTGCAGATTTGTGATGAATGCTTTGAAAGCTAAAGAGTTCTATCGGCGAGATGTTCAATACATTGTTAGAAATGGAAAGGCTCTAATAATAAATGAGGTATCTTAATATCATGCGATGTTTGCTATTTTATTTTATTTTGTATGCCAGGACAAGTTACTTGAAGGGTAACTTAGACATGTGGAAATTGAAAAAATGCATAAATTTTATGCAGTTGACTGGGAGAGTTGAAGAGAAAAGAAGGTGGTCTGAGGGAATTCATCAGGCTGTAGAGGCTAAAGAAGGTCTGAAGATTCAGGTATAAATTGATGACTGAATACTGATTTCTGGAGTTTATTATGCAATATTTATATCGAACATCAATTTTATTTGATTAATTTAAAATTTTTTATCTTCTTTAGGCTGATTCAGTTGTTGTGGCGCAAATAACATACCAATCATTGTTTAAGCTCTATCCAAAGCTGTCTGGTATGACTGGGACAGCAAAAACTGAAGTAAGGATGACGTTGGTGTCACAACTTCTGTAAATCATTTCTCATTAAATATGGTTGTTATGCAAATCCCATGCAAAAGTTTTCATTATATGATGCAGGAAAAGGAGTTTTTGAAAATGTTCCAAATGCCAGTTATTGAAGTCCCCACAAATTTACCGAATATACGTAAAGATTTACCCACACAAGCTTTTGCAGTAAGGCATTCAAAATTCATGTTTATCATCTTTTGTGGTTACTCTGTATTTGATAATATCATTTTTGCAAATGTGAATAGACTGCTCGTGGGAAATGGGAGCATGTCCGGCAAGAAATTGAATACATGTTTAGACAAGGCCGTCCTGTTTTAGTTGGTACGACGAGGTAAGTCTCCAGCAGTTGCCTCTTCCTCTCGGCCTTTCTCCTTTGAAGGAAAAAGGTTTCTTAATATTTGCTAAAAATATATTTTATATTTTATCTGAAAAATTGACAAATACTAAGAATAGTTGTATTTTTCATGTTGCTGGAGGATTGACTAGTTTTTAGATTATAAAGGTTTTGTAAATAGTTTGCTGCTTCTATGTCCTCGACTCAACTGAGTTTGATTTCAAAGGAGTTGACTATGGTTGCATGAATTATCTTCCTCATCATTAGAAACTTAAGAATTGAAATAATCTGTTAAAACTTAAAAGCAAGTCATTTTGGTATCTCTTTCCTTTTTGTTCCTTAAGCCAAATATATTCATTCTTAACTATCATCTCTAAGATCTATCTTTTGTGACTGTACTGTACCATTTGAAGCAGTTCTTGTTTATCTTTCCTCTGTATTCTCACCTGTACCTTCTATCAGATCTGCTAATTCCTTATTTTATCGTTTTTTATTAATGGACAATCCTCATAGTAGCATCTCTAAGATCTATGTCGTGTGACCACTATCTGAAGCAGTTCTAATTTATCTTTCCTCAGTGTTGTCACCTCCGCTTTAGATGTCAGTCATAATATCCTCATCACAGTATGGGTTATTTGTGGGATATGCTAGCTCTTACAGTTCAACATTCTGGAATCTGGGATGTTAAGCACAACTAGCTTTACATTGTCCAACAAATTTTGTTCAAGCAGGGCCTCATATAATGAGTATTAAATTCATATAAAATTTGTAAATTAAGAATGTTGTACACTCATGGGGATCATTGAGAAAGTGAATTGCTGGGAGGTAGTTCCATCCCCTACAAAAGTTCCGACCTAAGATGGGCATTCCTTTGGAAGGGGATATATTCTTTTTTTCTTTTTCTGTTCTCCACAATAAGTGAATATATAGAAGGTAGTTCCATGTTGCATATTCCTGGCATAGCAGTGCCAAACTAGCGCCAAAATGTTGATTTCAAATTCTTCTTGATCTTGTGAGGTTGGATAATACCTTGAAATTAGGGGATAAAAACATGCCATCTGTGCTCCAATCCAAACAACATTTTCCTTATAACTCAAAAACTTTGTTTTGCAATTTGCAAATTATGGTTTTCCCTTTTTTTTTTTTGGGTGTGATCTTATGAGCTTGGATGATATCTTGAATTATCTCTTGTCAGTTTTGTGGATTTTCGTTTTAAATATCCTTGCTGATTGAGTGGCTATTCTCATGAGTGTTGAATTATCTTAATTTTTTGGAAATGTGAAACAACTAAATCTTCAGCAAACCGACATGACTGATGCTTTTTTTATTGCAGTGTTGAAAATTCTGAATATCTGTCAGATATGCTTAAGCAGTGGAAAATCCCTCACAACGTCTTGAATGCACGGCCCAAGGTTGACAAATTTGATCTGTAATGCTACATTAGCGCATAGTTTGCTATGCTAGGTAATTGGATAATGTTTTTAGTATAATCTTTTACCAGGTCTTTTTTATTTTTTTCCTGTCAGTATGCGGCAAGGGAGGCAGAAATTATTGCCCAAGCAGGGCGAAAATATGCCATTACTATTTCCACAAATATGGCTGGCAGAGGCACTGATATAATTCTGGGTGGAAACCCAAAAGTATGCACTCTTTTTAGTTGATTTAATTTTTTACTCAATGTTATGCAGTCATAATATTTTCTGGCCTTTTTTCCTGATAACATTTTGAGACTTGGATGATATATTTTCTTTAGATTTTTAACCTTTTTAGTTCTTCATTGGGATATTCTTAACCTTATGTGATAACGAATTTTCGCAGATGCTTGCCAAAGAAATTCTAGAGGACAGCTTGCTTTCTTTTCTAACACGAGAAGCTCCTGATGCTGAAACTGATGGCCAGTCAATCTCACAAAAGGTGATTGCTTGTAATTTCTATTGGGAACCAGATCAACTTTCTTTCTCAATCTCATTTTCTATAGGTAATGTCAAAGATAAAGGTAGGATCAACATCGTTAGCTCTGCTAGCAAAGACTGCACTAATGGGTTTGTGACTCTACTTGAAAGCTTTTGAACTATTTACTTTGAAGTAATACATGTTCTGTATTGTGCATATGGCCATATGCTATGAGTCTGATGACTCTTTATTTTGGTTTTGGATGTGAACTGCTCAGCTAAATATGTTGGCAAGAGTGAGGGTAAGAGCTGGCCATATCAGGAGGCTAAATCAATGATCTCTGAATCTGTGGAAATGAGCCAGTCAATGGATGTAGAAGAGTTGCAGAAGCTTGTTAATGAGCAGTCTGACATGTACCCTCTTGGCCCAACTATAGCACTTGCTTACCTATCAGTTCTCAAAGATTGTGAAATGCACTGTTTCAATGAAGGGTCTGAAGTCAAAAGGCTTGGGGGGCTCCATGTGATTGGGACATCATTACATGAGTCGCGGAGAATAGATAACCAGGTGAGACATTACATTAAGCACAGCAGTTTCAGTGGGAACATGTATTGTAAATTCAATGCTTCATCCTTCAGCACATTGGAGGTACCTTTCATAGCTTGGAGGAGAATGTTGCTCAGCATTAGGCCAATGACACATGAAATATAAGCCGAGTAGACTTTGCCATGTGTCAAATTGCTGAATAATTTTTTCAGTATCCTGCTCTTTGGCATTCACTGAGACTTTGTTGTCACAAAATACTAAAGTTCAGCTTCTACTTCTGTTTCATGTGGTGTTGTTACTGTGATTCTCTTTGATAGTCCATGGAATGCTGCCTTAAAAACATTTTAAATAGGTCTATGGATGAGGAGTATGTTGCCAACAATATGTGCATTATAGGCATCATCGCTACCAGGTGTCTTCTTTTGATGGCGAGGTAGTATTATTAATTAATGAATATCATTTTTTGGCAATATGCTTATATATAGCTGCTTATCCCTTCATCATTCTGAAATTCTCACACATACAGAATTTTGGTTGCTTTCTCATTTGGGATATGTAATGTGGTATTCTGATTTCTGGTTTAGGAATGGATAAAATTCCATTATTTCATTACCGTACTGGTTATTTTGTGTCAAAATTTATTTTTTATCCTGCCTGAAGGCTTGTACTTCAATCTACTCAAGATATTTGGTTGGAATTAGTATAAGCATAGTTGTCAAAGGTGCGTCTCAGGCACCAGGCGCTGGCCGTGGCGCCTTGAGCAGCCCAAAGGTGGGCGATGTTACTGAGGCGTGCGCCTCGGCACCTCACTTCGGTGCGCCTTGAACTTCTATTTTGCATTATAGAAGTTTTTTGAATTTTTTTTTAAGAAAAGAAGATATTTGATTTGAAAATGGCAGTGTTTGTGCCTTGTGATGTTGTGCATGATTTATGAAGTATTCATAACTTTTATTCATTGAAAAATTATGCAATAGTTTATTATGCAATTTAATATTTAATGGAAGTTGGGGCAAGTGTTGGTGCTTCGAGTGCACCTTGTAGTAATAATACTAGAAGTGACCCAGGTTGGAAATATGTGTGCATGTCTAAATCACCCAATACATACTATAATATTAGTATAATAGTACTACTCTACTCTAAGACTAAAACTTCTAACTATTTATAAGACTATATTTTACTTTTATTATCTTTTTTGCCATATTTTTTATTGTTTTTCCTATTAAACATTATGCCTTGATTTTTTAAATTGCTTTTCTTTAGTATTAAGTTAAATTTATGGTTTGATTTTATGAAGGTGTTATGTTGTGATATGAGTTCTAGGTTTATTTTATTTCATTTTATTTTTTTTTGCCTTACTTTCGTTGAGAGTGTGCCTCGTCTTGCGCCTTAGGCGATAAGAGCCCTTATTGCCTTGGTGCACCTTTCACCTTTAACAACTATGAGTATAAGAAATAATATCAATCTTGATGATCCAGCAACAGCTGCTTGGCTTATGAATGAAATATTTATTTTTTTCTGTATATATTCTGCCATTTCAAAGTAAAGTTTAAGTTCAACTTTTTCCAAAATAGCTTCGTGGAAGAGCAGGAAGGCAAGGAGACCCTGGATCTACAAGATTTATGGTGAGGTAGTAAACGTCTGTCATAAAATGTATTTCCTGAGTGGAGGCTCTTTAGATAACTTGTGTGACAATTTTATAAAACAGTTTGCAGGATGAAATGTTTCAGAAGTTCAATTTTGATACTGAGTGGGCAGTGAAACTCATCTCTAGGATCACTAATGACGAGGATATACCGATTGAGGGTGATGCAATTGTAAAACAGGTGAGATTTTTTTTTTTTTGGGCACATGTGTGTAACTGAGCATGTTTTCTTTTTCTTTTATTCATTTTCTCATTGTATCGCATTTGCATACTAACTTAAATTCCATTACTTTTTAGCTTTTAGCCCTGCAAATCAATGCTGAAAAGTACTTCTTTGGCATAAGAAAGAGCTTGGTTGAATTTGATGAGGTGCTAGAGGTATTCATGCGACAAATTGTTGTCTCATTTTGATTTATCACTCTTGCTGCTGGCAAATTTGGTGATTGATTGGTCACTTTTGAACTTCTTATGAATTGCCCACCTTCCTAAATCCTAATAGCATGCACATATTTTCTATTAACTATTTTCATCAAAACAGAAACTGTGTACCCCCACTCATCTAGCGGAGTACTGATAGTTCGATTTACCTAATATTCTATTCAGAGAATAGGAGTAAGAATAATCATGTAATATAAGTGGGCTTATTGAAATTTTAAGAAATATCATTTGTCATCTCATTACATCTTGTCAAACTGTTGGATTTCCGTCTCAGGTACAAAGGAAACATGTCTATGATCTCAGGCAGTTGATTTTAACTGGTGATGATGAAAGTTGTTCCCAACACATATCGCGGTGAGTGCTTACTATCTCACTAATTTCATTAGCTATTTGTCATGGCCTGTCTTACAACTTTGATTGCAATTCACCTGACTGAAAAATATATAAGTGCTCCCTTCTTGTTTGTATGTAAAAGTATGTTTCTCTATTAACAGCTCTCCCACTGTCTTTCATACAGTCTAAGGTGAATTTAGGCTTAATTTTCTTGCTCTTTTTTTTTTTTTTTGTGTCTCACATAAAGTATTTCCTACAAGTTATGATTTTGCTTTAAACCAAATGGAATACGAAAATAGTTTGCTTTAAAGTTTTATGTTTAAAATGGCAATTATCACGATGAATCAATTTTGCTTTTCATAAAAAATAAATCCTTTGCATTCTACCTAATTTTTTTAAACAAAGGTATTTTTTTTCATTGTTGCAATATTCATCATTATTACCAATTTACATGCTAATACTATCCAAGAGCAGTTATCTGGCTTGGTATTCCATTGTGAAATATGTGAGAAAACAGTTCTTCAAGTAATTTCCTTCCACACTCCCCTTCATACAATACATAATATTAGGGTGGGTAGGATATGTGTTGAAGCTTGATGGACTTTGTCCAAGCTTGCACTGGGAGAGTGTGGAACAAATTGTAATTTGGGTTTGAGTTGGTGGGCTTGTTTTCAAAATGACCTCAGCCAATTTCGTTTCTGCCACCATACTCTTATAAGCTACTCATTTTTCTTCTAAATTGTCGATGTGATTGAGGTATTTGTCCAACAATAGGTCACTATATAACAAAGTCAGCACCATGAAGAACAAAAATGAAGTAATAAAAAAAAACCTTTTGCGCTAATTTAATTGCAAACAGATTTGGGATATGTTCAGCCCTGATGTTGTTCTGATTCTGTAACCTGACAACTGTATTGTATCAGCATAGGGTACGAAGCATCGTACTTTCTTTTGTTTTAGTTGATAGTTATGTTTTTCTTGCATGCATGTTCTTGTTTTCTGTTATATGGAGGTGTTTCTCATGCTGATAAATTTGGAAAAGTTGAATCTTGCGTATTTGGCTCATATTTGTATGAAGTTTCAAAATGCAACTGTATTTTCTTTATTGGCATAATCCTTAGGTACATGCAAGCAGTAGTAGATGAAATTGTCCTTAGCAATGCTGATCCCCAAAAGGTACAAAATATTCTAGACGTATTGTATACCTCCAAGGATAGTTTCTTTTACTCATTGGTTTAATTGCATTCATAGCATCCACGGAGCTGGAGTTTGGATAAGCTCTTGAGGGAGTTTGTCACCATTGGGGGAAGGCTATTGGATGGTTAGTTTATTTAATATCTATTTTCGTTTCTGTGAAACATTTCTACTTACTTTGTTATCTAGTGTACTCTCTTTTCTTTATGTTTCTATTTTTCTTTGTTGGCGATGGCCTACTATCAAAATGAATTTTATTTAAAGGGAATTTTCTTCCAGACTCATTTTCAGGGATCACCGAAGGAGCCTTGCTGAGATCTCTTCTCCAGTTACATGATCCAAGCTCTATAGATATTGATGACTTTTACCTGCCAAATTTGCCAAAGCCTCCAAATGCCTTTCGAGGGATCCGAAGGAGGTGTTATTCTTTAAAGCGTTGGCTTACTATTTGCTCTGATGAATTGACTACGTGAGTCCAATCATAAGATTGTTGCGAGTTCTATTCTTTTACTTTTTCTTCCACGAGTGTTATGATCCTTTGACTTGTCTAATGTAGGAACGGAGGATACCGGATAACTATTAATCTTCTTCGCAAGTACCTTGGAGATTTTCTAATTGCTTCATATTTGAATGTTGTGCAAGAATCTGGTTATGATGATGCATATATCAAGGAAATTGAGGTTAGCTCCTCTTTTTAAATGCTTCTTTCATGTGGACTTAACTATCCTGTTGGTTAAATTTCTATGGGGACACTTTTCTGAATGCCATGGAAAACAAACCGTTCACTGAGAAGTGAAAATGTTTTTCTGAATTTTCTTGAAATTTTAAAATTATCATTTGGAATAGTACGTAGTTGACACAAAAAATAAACAGGAAAAGAAATAAATAAGACAATTTTCTATGGATTATTGGAAAAAAGAATGTTCTGCAAATGAAGAGCGAGAACTTTTCAGACTTGCTCTTCATATCAAGGTAGAAACGGGCACTGAGGGAATTTCTATATTAACTAATCGCTTCAGACTCAGCAGAGCTTCAAAATAGGAAATTTCTTATTAATTTTTGGTATCGGTATATTGGACCTAACGTCATTTGGTTTCACTGTTCTCCTCCACAGAAAAGTTTAGCTGTTTCATAGCTGCTATCCAAAACTTGGAACTCTTAAATAATTAGTCCTTGCGCCTGTTGGGGATTTGGAGAAGAGTGGCACAGCAGAAGCATTAAAAGAAAATAAATAAGCACAATTAAAGAAATAACATGAAGAAGAAGCAGAAGGTTGCTGTAAAAGTAACATAAAACAAGTATTTAGATAAAAATATGGCATGTAGAAAAAAGAAGTGAAAGGAGATATACAACAGGTCATTCATAAAAACACATTTTATTTTCTATTCTTCATGATTACAGCAAATTTTACTCTTCAAAATCTCTCCTTTTTATTTTTTTGCTACAAATTCATTAGGAATCTTGGTATTTTAATAGAGCTATTTAGCTTCCAAGAGAAGCTTTGCACAAATTACTAAGATAAAGATCCAGAGTTCTCTTAAAAACAAATCTAGAGGGCTCGAAGTTCTAGATAAGGCTAGGTAGATTTTTTAGTAGCTGCAAAAATATCATTATCTTTTTTTCACTATTTTCAATAGTGCTTCTTATGGACTACCTATATTTCCTCGGTCTTTCATGGAGAAGCTATTTTCACTTGTAAATGCATTTCTCTAAATTAGCCTTAAATAAATAAAGATTCTCAAAATAAGTTATAATGATGAGCAACTGAGAGAGAAGAAAACAGTTATTACTTAAATGTTGATCACTATGGACATTAAATTGAGCTTTCCATTAGTTTGTAAATTGAAAGTTTCTCATTCAAGTCTGAGAATACATGGATTGTCTTGTAGACTTATTATTCTGTGTAACTATTGCATGCTTGCCATGCACTCTATAGAATGTTTGAAAAAATTAAATAAAATATGCTCTACTTGTGCCATATTTATTTGTAGAACAATACAGTTAACTAAATTCTGCCTAACTGTAGAAAAATCTTAATGAATTATAAATAGTTATTAAGTTTGAATGAACCGGATAAAGTTAACAAGTTTGTTATTTTTTATTTGGTTTTTAGAATCTCCAGCTGTACATGACAAGATTATATGCTCCTGGAAGAAATAGTACTACTCTTTTCAGATATATGTAATCCTTTTTCCTTCTGAATACAGAGGGCAGTTCTGCTGAAGACTCTAGACTGTTTCTGGAGGGATCACCTGATAAACATGAACAGGCTCAGTTCAGCGGTATTATGATTTTATTGTTTTGGTTTTCTTTAGGTTTTCAATTAGGTATAAACTTACATGAATTATCTGGCAGGTAAATGTAAGAAGTTTTGGGCACAGGAATCCCCTTGAAGAATACAAAATCGATGGGTGTCGATTTTTCATTTCGATGCTGAGTGCAACACGAAGACTAACTGTTGAAACCCTCTTGCAGTATTGGTCATCACCTATGGAGTCCCAGGAACTCTTTGTATCTTAAATGCAGATTAGTCATCATATGGAAGGTGCATATTTAACTATCCTCTTGAGATTTTTACTCTTCATAAAGGAATGATCTAGGAACTTGTTAGTGCTATGCTTTTGTGAGGTTTTGCTAATGTGGGACTAGGAATCAAAATTTAAACAAAGAAGAGAAGATGAAGAGTGTAAAAATTGTATAATCATATGGACCTCAAACGAGTAGAACCAAATTGTAAAATTCAAAGGTTAAATGAAAGTTGCTGTAAATTCCATTTTTTAAGTGGCTGCATTATTTTCCCCCCAGTTGGAGATATCTCAGCCAGAGCTGAGGAATGCTGAAGTAGCAAAAAGACTTTACTTAGGGCTGTTTGGAATTGAGTTTTAGAGAAGTGTTTTTTAGAAAAAATTTTGTATTTTTATTTTTTTAGCTTTGAAAACTGCTTTTAGTAAAAGTAGGTAAAATATATATTTTTTCTAAAAGCAGTTTATAAAAAATTAAAAAAATCGGTCAAATTAAAAAAAATTAAACATGTTTTTAGAATACTTAAGCATCAATTTCAAACACCTTTTAATTTTTGTTCAGAAATGTAGGTATTGAATGGAGAAAAAAATAAATAAATTTTTCCCCTATGTAAATTATTAAATATGATAGGTTTGAGATTTTTTCTTTATATAGAAAATTAGATGCAAAATTTATAAAAGAAAAAAGAATAATTGGAATTTGGAAGTCAAGATTGAAAGAGCAACAATATACTTATGAGGGTATAGATAAGTTGCGACGAGTCTTTCTAGTTTAACCAGAAGTTTCGAATTTAAATTTTGGTTATTCAGCTACTTTAAAATTCATGAGTGTTTACTGCTTTTGTAATCCTACTAGGCACGAGCAATATTAGTCTCAGTATGTAATTCTAGTTAACTGGCTGATGATACAAAAAAAAAAAAAAAAAAGAGCAACATTATATATATATAGGATGACAATTTTCCCTTGACCCATAGTGCTCCACCCTGAACGAGTCAAATTTTTTCATCTAATCTATGCCCTGCCCCAATTTTGAAATTGTGTGTCAAAGACGGGACAGGAATAGTATATTCATCTCCCATCCCGATCCCTGTCCCCAATAATTTTATTTATAATTATATATTTTATTTACACATAATATTTATTTATATTTTAACATAATTAATAAATTTTTAAAAAATAAAATAAGAATATATCATTTATTTAAAGTAAAAAATATTTTTTATTTAAAAAAATATATTAATTAACTAATTAATTAAAAATAAAAAAATAATTTTAAATATTAAAAAATAAAATATTTATAATAAAAATTAGAGATCGGATCGGATGCGAAAATGAAAACCTAAAAATTTTTCACATTAGGGATCAAGGCAAGAATTTCTAGTCAGAAGCAAGAATAGTGAAATCCGTTTCGAAGCCGCCCTATTGCCACTTGTATATATATATATATATATTCAGAATTTTTATCATTTTCCTTTGCAATCACTAATAATTTTGACCAAAACTCTACTTATAATTTATTGACAAAATCATTTGGAAAGGGACACCATAACTGCATTACATGTCCTCTAAATTACTTCCACATCTCTATTCAATATTTCCCTAGCTCTTTGAATGTCCTAAAGATAAACGTAAAGTGGCTTCTAGAAAATTCATCCATATGCTTATTTTTATATTTGTGACTAAATACAATATATATATATATATATATATATATATATATATATATATATATTTGCCATATATTTTGTGGTTTTTGTTGAATCTTTAAAACTTTTATTTTATGCATTAAAAAAACTAACGAACTTTTAATATTTTATCAATTTAGATATTCCAGTCAATTTTGTAAAAATAATTATTGATCTGTATGAAATTTTTACTGACTAAACAGCTGACTTATCAATACTTCAAAAACATTTTATTTGCTCATAGATAAAATAATGTTAATATTTTAATAGTAATGACATTGACTAAACAGTTGATTATATGGAAAGTGCAGACATGTTAGTAGTTCTTTCTATTAAATTTTTCGGAGTATTGAAATTAACAAAATGTTGAAAGTTAGTTTATTTAATAAAAAAATTGAAAATACAAATTATTTTTAATTCAACATTGAAAGTTCAAGTTTTTTTTCCTTTTTAGCAATTTAGCCTTTATTTTATACATTCAAATTTCATAGATACTTTAATAACTTTAGATAATAAATTCATAAATGAATTTCTTTTGTTTACTAACTTTTTAGGATAAATTGGTAGACTGTTAACCCTAATCACGAAACTCATTCTCTTATAATATAATCTCTATAATTTCATTTATTTTTCCTTTTCATTAGATTGTATTTCACTAAATTATTTTTCATGAGAAGCCTAAAAGCCTTTCTTTTTTTTTTTTTGGTGATGATTTCTTTTGAAGGCGCTAAACTACAAGGGCTATAAACGGGTGAAAAATAAAAGTTGAAGAGCTGAAAATAAAAGTCTTCAAAAATAAATTCAAAAAGTAAAAACTAAAACGTGTTTTTTTTTTTATCCTACGATATATTTGTTTAAATATAAGTCATTTTTTAAATAAAAAAAATGCAAATACAACTTTGTTAATATTAAAAAAAAATTAATTTAACCCTAAAGGATGAGATAGGATGGTAAAATTATTTCTTCCTTAATTATAAATATTGAATTGGAATTCTAAATATGAAATATTTTTAAAATTTGAGTAAGAGTTTGACCTCTTAATAGACTTATCTGACATGAATCTTGTCTAAGTTTATATGTATTAAAAAAAAAAAGAATTTTACAAAAATATAACGAAGGGGTAAATATTTACAAAAATATTACAAAAATATTTACAAAAATATTACCTATAAAGTTTTTTTTTTAAATATAGCACACAAGTTTTTTTCAAAAATATCAACGCACCTAAAAATATTATAAAAATATTAAAAACAAGGTTTACCACAAAATAAATAAAAATTGAAATTATAAAAGGTTTATCAAATATTTATATAAGTTATACTTAAAATTTATCTAATATTTATCAGAAAATTAATGAAAGTTAAAGTTACACAATGTTTACTCAAGAATTATCCAAGATTCACTGAAAGTTTACTCAATATTTACTAGAAAATTAAAATTACAAAAGATTTATCAAATATTTACTTAGGTTTTAGTCAAGTTATATTCAATATTTACCAAAAAATTAATGAAATTTGAAATTATGTAAAGTTTACTCAAGATTTACACAAAAATTATCCAAAGTTTACTATAAAATTAATGAAAATTGAAGTTATAAAAGGTTTATCAAATATTTATTTAAAGTTACTCAAATTACACTCAAAATTTATCCAATCTTTATAAAAAAATTACTGAAAGTTGAAGTTACATAATGTTTATCCGAAAATTCCCAAGGTTTATCGATTGTTTATCCAATATTTATCAAAAAATTTGCCAAATGAATACTCAAGTTTATCAAGGTTTGTCTAAATTTACCAAAATTTTATCCAAAATTTACTCAAATTTTACCAAAAATCTAGTCAAAAGTTTAACAAAGTAAATAACATTAATTAAAATAATTAAATACAAGTTTACATATTTTCTTTCATAATTAAGTTAATTAAATATAAATTTACATATTTTTTCTGCTAATTAAGTTAATTAAACAATGATTAAAAATAAATATATATATATAGATAATGGTGGTCCTGCAAGTTAATAAATTTTTAATTCATATTTAAAAAAAGAAAAATGATCATTTTTTTTCTCAATTAAATAAAAAAACATGCTAAATACATATTAAATTTCATATTTAAAAAAAATCAGTAAAAATGAAAATAAAAAAAATAGCAATGAAAATATGAAACATGTGTCGGTAAAATTAAAAAAAAATTCCAAATCATGTATTATGTATAATTTCCTCCAAAAAAATTAATTATTCAACTTGGGGCAGGTATTTAGAAAAACATGATTATCACTGCTGCATAGGGAGATATTATAGATTAATTTTATCTATTATCACTAAATTTTGCTTTTATTGCAGTAAAATTATGAAAAATTGATTCATCCCAAAAAAATTACTTAATTTAGTTTTCATTTCACTAAAGTTACTTCCGTCAATTTCATATAGTGTAACTAGAAATCTGATATAGTAACTAATATGTCACTAGAAACTTTATGTAACAGCTAATAATATATCACCAAAAATTTAATATGATAACTGATACGTTACCAGAAACTTATTGAAAAAAATTCAGTGATTTTTTTAGAAAAAAAAATTTATAATTTTACTATAATAAAAAAAAATCAGTAAATATAAATGAAATTAACCTAGTCATCAGGATGTAGTTTTCCAAAGCAGTATGATTATGGTGCTCTGATTTAGTTAGTTATAATATTTCCTCTAACTTCTAAATTAATGATATTGCTTTTGAATTAATCAAATTCATTAGAAAAATGATGAAAACACTATCCATTTACCAACATTTACTAACACTCATTTTCTGATTGATTGGTAATAAAAGAGAATAACGAGAGAAAAAAAAAAAGAAAAAATTATTTTCTTTCCTCACCCATCATTAAGGAGGAAGTGAGTATTGGAGAGTGTGATTAGCATTCAACAACTCATTATATATATTGCTTAATGAGACATATATATAGACTTGCATTAAAACTGTTTTTTATTAATTAATTAAGTGTTAATTACTTTAATTATTATCATGCTCTTAATTAGATAATTAATTTAATATTAGCAGACAAGATTACTGGAATAAATATAAATGTCCACTTGCTTATATTAAAATCCCACAATTTTTTTTTTCTTTCCGTCAATATCAGATAAGTGAATTAAATATTCTATTTATAAATCTTTAGCATATATTATAATTCAAACTGTATTTTACTTATAAATCATCAAAGACAGAAAAGCATCTAAATAATTCATCAATTAAACCAATTATCAAATAAAATATTTGTTTAATTGGATATATTGAATGAAATTTTTGGTTGACAAATACATGGACCGAACTGATGTCGACCACCCAGATGACTAAATTTGCTGGCTTAAATTATATAATTTATGTTAGTTAAAAATAGCATGTAACAAAAATATATATAAATTCAATTATATAATCGTAGTGTTTCATATCTAGCCTTTGCAGAATGTATCAAAAAATATATATACTTTCTATATTCCTATATAACAGATAGTTTATGTCAAGTCAATTAAAAATAATTTAATCTTATCACCCATTTTTCTTCTAAATTAAAGACTAATTAATAGTTTTTTAATGGTAGAAATTCTCCTAAAATTTCTGTTGAACGTGCCTTGAATTATTGCATGGACGTGTTGATGCTTGTTGCACAGGCGTGTGGAGTTGCAAGGGCGTGTCGTGTTAATGAGTGAAATCTACTGTATACGTTCCGTGTTAAGGACACGCTCATGCCAAAAATATGATTCATGTTTTATGTTTTTAGGCGACACGGTCATATCGCTCGCTGACTGACAGTTTTAATCTGTTTAAGTCTCTTTTTTCTATATATATACTCAACCGAAAATAGGTATTTATAATTTATACTTTTCAGCAGAAATAATAAGAAAGACTCTCCCTTAGGAGGGAGATTAAGTCAATTCAGTTTTGAATCAAATCAAATTTAAAAAAATTGAATTAATGCTAATTCATAAAAACCGATTAACATTTAGAACCGAATCGAAATATTTCGATTTTATTAACTAATTAATTAAATTTATATAAATTATTATTATTATTATTTATCAATTATAATAGATTAGAACCAAATACCATAATTTTATTAATTATAATAAAATTAAACCAATTATTATAATTTTATCATGTAAGTTATAATTAAATAATATAACTATAAATTACTATAAATTAAGATAAAATAGCATAGATTATAATAAATTGATATAATTATTACTTCATCAATTACTATAATTATCATAATTTCATGAATTATCATAAATTGAAATTAATTATATTACAAAATTATAGATTAGTATAAATTAAAATTAATTATCATAACTTTATATTAATTACTTCAAATTAAAATTAGTTAACATAAATTAAAATAAATTTTTATAATTCATGACTTTATCCTACCATAAATCAAAATAAAATATTATAACTATAATTTCTTATATAAAAATTATAATAAATAATTAAAAAAATTTATATAATATATATAAATAAAAGTTCGGTCGGTTTGGTTTAATCGGTTTTTAAACATATAAACCAAACCAAATAACTGAATTTTAAATAGAGAACCGAACCGAATAAATTGAAAACCAAACAAACTAAACTAAATAAACCAAAGATCATTCAATTCGGTTCGTGTTTTAGTTTCAGTTTGATCTTGCACACCGCTACTCTCTCTGTCTTAAGATGTAGATCACATTGGCCGAACCTCATTAAATTTCAAGTTTTTGTACATAATTTTTCTTTGTGAATCTCTTTTCTATTTTGATCCTTAATTTATAACAGTTTCAATAATTATATGGGAACGGAAGGAACAATATTATTATTACGTTGAAGAAAACTAAATAAAAATTGAAAATAGCAAGACATAATAATATATATTATAATTATTGAAGAATAAGAAAAATAATATTAAAAGGGGAATTGAAGACAGTACCCAAATCAAAGTACAGGCAATGTAGACATTATTCGGGTAGCGAGGCATACGGGCAGAATGGCATTGTTAGGAACAAAATTAGTCAGCAGCATGTGAGGGGAAGAAGGCAGAGAATTCTTCAAATGGAAGGAAAAGGGAATCATTTGCTCTTTCATTTTTTTTTTTAAATTACATATATTAATGAATTGATACTAATTCTATTCATATTACGTAAGATATCAAATGGTAACAAAGGACTTTTATAAGAGTTTTAAAGTTGTTACATTCTCAATTTTAAATTTAAAATTTCTAATTAAACTGAAAGAATTTCGTATTAACTCATTCACACCATTGTAAATCTTTCATTTCATCATCATGCATGCACTTTACCCATTTTTACCTTTTTCAAAAATCACACGAGACAATATTTTCTTGGGGGCATGCATTTGGGCAGCAATTTAGGTCACCTTTCTTATTTTTATTTATCAAAAATAAAATTAATTTTAGTGTTACTTGTTCATATGGTCAAAGTTTAAACACAAAATTACCATTTAACTCAATATTTAATCAATGTTCATTTTCACGTTTGAATTGATTAATTTACTTACAAATATTTATTTTAAGGAAAAGTTTTGAAAAAATGGTATTGAAAATAAATCTTAAAACTAATTTATTTTCTAACATCTCGAAGAGAAAGATTACTTAGAATATCATCATCCATACAATTTGATGGAAATTGTAAATAGTGGGTTCTTTTGCTACAATACTAAAATTTTAACTATACTTTCAAATATATTTTATTTTTAAAATTGACATTAATTTTAATTTACGAGACCCAATTAATATTTTAATATATTATATTAATTATTAATAATAAAAATAGGACCCATAAAAAAATTTTATTCAAATAAGATTCTCTATTTCCTTTTCAACATTTGAAAGCTTGCAAAAATACAAGTTATTAAAATATTAGTAAAGTTAGGTTTGCAAGAGACACATCAGCTTTTGCAATTGGAATTGCAAGCCGATGGAGATGCTCTTAAGCCAATATAAAGAGCATTTACTACCATGTGAACACTAATGTAAGATCTTAAACGACATCTCTTTAGAAACAAAGATAGTACTATATTATCCCTTAAATAATTATTCTCCGAGCTACATTAATTAACTCTAGAGAAAATTACTATTTGCTTTATTTAGTTTGACATAATATATTAATTAGATATACGATTTGCTTTTTATAATTTGACATAATATACTTGAATCTCTCTGAAATTTGAAAAAGAATATAATACACTAGTAAAAATAAATATTTTCTTTTGCTTGGAGAGATATTAGTCTAATAAATCAAATTTGCAGAAAGATACTAGTGCAATATATCAAAACGGGAGTAAATAGTATAATTTTTAAATTTTAGGGGATACTAGTATATTATGTCAAACTACATGGGGTAAATCTTATATTATTCAAATATCAGTACTAATGTATTATATCAAATTAGAGGAAGCAAATAATAATTTTCCGTTAATTATAATCAATAGTTGTATATAAAGGAGAGAGCTTTAAATAAGAGCAGAACAAATAAAAAAAAATAACTAAAATTTATAGATAACTAAGAAACGTCAAATATTTTAAAGTAAATATGAAAACCTTAAACGATATTTATTTAGAAATAGAAAGAGTACTTGTTAGTATTTTTCTGAATAAAAACTTTAGATTAATGATCATCTTAAAAAAATAATAAGTAAACTTATGTTTAATGACAGGTAGAGTTGACTGTAGACATAGAACCCATGTTCACTGTAACCAAGTTTTAGGTTTAATTCTTATAACTTATAGCTGTCTTTGATCTTACTACAAGACACCTTGATTACAATTAATGTTTGTTCTTTGTAAACACATTAAGACAATAACATGTACATACCCCTTTTTTTTTTCTCCTGTCTTTCATGGCCTCATTGTTATTGTTTTTTTATAAAGAGTTGATTTGAACTCAAAATCTCACTGTTTAGTCATCAAATATACCAAATATAGTACTATTAAACTGATTTTTAAGAATATTATAATTTTAAAATTAAAAAAAATGAATATAATCTTTTACCCTTCTCAACCACTTCAATCTTATTAACTATTTTCTCTCTATAATCAAACTCTTTTTTTTTTTTTTTTGCCAAAATGAGTAAAGGCTTAAAACTAATAATATAGATGACCCTAAAATAGTTTGGTGACCAACTAAGGTTCATCTTATGCAGTTCCAATAGTAATGGTGGACTCCACATGTATATCTTCCCATGAGCATCATATATATATATATATATATATATATATATAATCAACTGATTCAGCAAGAGCGCTGCTCTCTCTCTCTCTCACTCTCTATTGATTGTGAGAATATATATAATCCAAAAGAGAAAAAAATATATATGAGTATTTGCAAATACCTTTGAAATAGGATGATAAGAAATTTTCTTTCTCTTAAATAAAGATATTGAATTAGAACTCTAAATATGAATAACTTTTAAAACTGAAAAGATAGAATTTTACATCATTTATGAGTCTGTCCGATATAAATTCATACTAATATGCAATTTTTATTATAGGATAGTCTCGATGACTAAGACCAAAATAAGTATATTTTGTATTTGATGATATTGCAGACATTTTTAAGATTATCAAATAAGTATTTGTTCAAATCCTAATCAAACTTTTGTAATAATACGTTAATCCCAAGTCTAACAGAAATAAGTATATAGTTGTTGCAAATATTCAAGAAAACCTTCAATAAATTTGGAATATATAGCTAGTATAATCAAATGGGTTAAAAGAATCCTGAAAAGAAAATATTTTCATGAACTAAAAATTTGGCTTAATTACCCACCAAAGGATTAAGATATAATTAAGAATAAGATGATTATTTAAAAAATTGTAATAATATATTATGGAGAAAGACAAAATGAGTAGAACAAATGATGAGATCTGAAACCGACCATTTTATATCAATAGTTTTATGACATGATAAGTACTAAAAATACAGCAAAGAACAAGATTTGCATTTCTAACATCAATCCTATAAGTTCTGCAATTTTGAAATAACATTGTTTTCTAATCTCATCACTTCTCCAACCTACGATCAATATATCTTGTCTGTATAATTGTCACAAAATAATATACTCTAAACAATCCTATGTAATGATAGAGGTCCATTCGACTTTAATTAGAGGTCTTAAATTAAAAGGCTTAAAACTCAGGATATAACATTTTATTCTCTTCATGGGTCTACGTTTCGGTACAAATTCAGATTACTTAATACTTGAAAAAGAAATAACATATTTTAAACAATCCCAAAAAGAGATATGAGTTTTACTTTAACTAAATGTCTTGAATTAAAACATTTTTAAATTCAGGAGGTAATATTTTATTTCCTTAATGAGTCTATCAAGTGCAAATTTAGATTTCTCAAGTGTTAAAAAAAGATAATGTACTATCTACCCAAAAAAAAAAAAGGAAAATTTATTATTTACTCTATTATATATAGTTTGACATAATACACAAGTATCCTCAGGAGGTTTGAAAAATTATATGATTAGCCTCCTGCAGTTCATCATAATACACTAGTACTCTTGGATATTTGAAAAAGAATATAATACACTAATAAAAAAATATTCTATTTTACTCAGAAGGATATTAATTCAGTAAATCAAACTTGCAGGGGTACTAATGCAATATGTCAAAATCTCAATGACAATTATAATTTTCAAATCTCATAAGATACTAATATATTATGTCAAATTATAGTAGACAAATCGTATATTTTTCAAAACTCAGGAAGGTATCAATGTATTATGTCAAATTATAGGATAAATAGTAATTGTCAAAAAAAAAGGATAATTTACTTTAATATTCGGACATTATTAGAATCAGAGCCAACTAATCAAACTTAATTCATTTACAACATAAATAGCTATGGCTAGCTAGGTGTGTGTGAGTTACAGATCATTCTTATTAATAATATTAATTTAATGCATATGTTGCAATCTCAATTATAAACATTTATAATTAATTATATGCAATTGGGGAGTTGACAATTTATAAGATATTAGTTATTAATTAAACCTATAATGTTTGATGATAATTTTGATTAATTTATTAATCAATTCCTTAGCCCTTAAACTGTGCCTATAAAAAAGTGTAGTGTTAGTAATTTAATTTAATTAATTAAATATATGATCACTTGTCACACAAGGTCTGGTCATGTCCATTTTTGAATTAATTATACTGAAAAGTCATAAAGGTTTATAGGGTTACAAGAAAATGGGAGTAGTGGTCAACACGTACCGTTAAAGGGTATTATAGTCGGTAGAGAATTCAATTTTAAGTAAAATGATCATCAAAATATAATATTAATTTATCTAATTAAGATATATATATATATATATATTTAATTATTATAATAAATAAAATAGGAGAATATTTGAGAATATTGCAAATGAGTGGGGTGGTATCCCATTTTTTTTCCATCATTTCATAATCTGATAGATTTTAAAGGAGTTTTTTTTTTCCCAAATTTAAAAGATATTTCCAGATTTTGAATTTAAAAACTCTAATCAAGATATAAGAGACTTTTAGGTTAATTTTACAGAAAATTATTATATTTTTGATAATTTATAAAAAATAACTCTTTTAATCTTTTTTCTATAAAAATTACTAAATTTTATTTTTTTTCCATGAAAATCACTTACACTGATTCCCTCACCGGATTGATGACGAAGATAACAACATCACACCACAATTTTTTGAATTTGTTGATGTGATATCTACGTAGATGATGATGTAGCATTGTATATTCATATTTCAGTGTCACGTCATTATTTTCTTCATTAGTAATTCACACCCAAGGTCATTTTTATAAATAAAAAATAAAAAAATTATTTTTGTGCAAGTTATAAAAAATATAAGATAAATTAACCCAAGACTTTTATCATATCATTTCTTCTGTTGGAAATAGAATTAGACTCATTTGCAATTCTAATTAATTTCATAATTTGTTGAGAAAAAGATAAGCTTTCGCCTGTCTAATTATTATTATTACTATAATTCATTACATTTAAATAATAATAATAAAATATTAAATAAAATTAGGTAAGGGAATAGTAGAATTGCTTGTGTAGTGAGTTAACAGATAATTAATTAATTAATTAATTGTGAAATTAGTTAAGCATTGACCTTCATCAACTTCAATTTGTTTTGTTGAAAACGAAAAGGAAAAATATCACCGTCCCACCACACCTCACTTTAACGGCTACTTTTTTTTTTTTTTTGGCTTTAAAACAAAAAAGAGTTGACATTTATAAATAAAAAATTAAAAAAAAAAAAGAATGAAGGTACGTATAGATCATGGCGGGAAATGTTCCTATAAATAGACTGTGCCCCCTCTCACCTATTTCAACCATAACACAAACCAAACTCAGCTGAGAATTCACATTTTTGCAACTCTCTCCAGTTTATTTTTATTAATTAATTTCCTTTCATTAATGGCTATTCCTGTGATTGATTTCTTTAAAGTGAATGGTTGTGGTGAAGAAAGAGCCAAGACAATGGCTCAGATAGCTAATGCGTGTGAGGAATGGGGATTCTTTCAGGTATTTTTTTAATTTGTTGATGATATTGATATCTTCTTCTTCTTCATTAATGTTAAATTTTCTTTTTCGCTAAGAAATTCTGATATTAATATGAATTGTATGTGGGTCGCAGCTGGTGAACCATGGAATTCCAGAGGAGCTTCTTGATAGAGTGAAAAAGGTTTGCTCAGAATGCTACAAGCTTGAAAGAGAAGCAAATTTTAACGAGTCCAAATTGGTCAAGACTTTGAATGATTTGGCTGAGAAGAATAATGGGGAGAAGTTAGAAAATGTGGACTGGGAGGATGTCTTCACTCTCCTTGATGACAATGATTGGCCGAGCATGACTCCTGGATTCAAGTAATTTTAACCTATGATTTCCTGTTAATTTCTTCACTCATTAATTAATTAATTTCATTAATCTGCTTTAGCTAATTTATGCCATTTAATCACAGGGAAACTATGGCTGAATACCGAGCTGAACTGAGGAAGTTGGCGGAGAGAGTAATGGAAGTGATGGATGAGAACTTAGGTTTACCAAAGGGATACATCAAGAAGGCATTCAATGATGGAGAAGGAGAGAATGCATTCTTTGGTACAAAGGTTAGCCACTATCCACCATGTCTTCATCCAGAGCTGGTGACCGGACTTCGGCCACACACAGATGCTGGCGGTGTCATCTTGCTCTTCCAAGATGATGTGGTGGGAGGCCTTCAAATCCTGAAAGACGGGCAATGGATTGATGTTCAGCCGATGAAAAACACTATCGTCATTAACACCGGTGATCAGATTGAAGTCCTGAGCAATGGCAAGTACAAGAGTACTTGGCACCGGGTTCTGCCTACCCCTAACGGTAACCGAAGGTCTATTGCTTCCTTCTACAATCCATCTCTTATGGCTACCATTGCTCCAGCTCCACAACTGGCTGAGAAACCGAGCAAGGAGGTGAACCAATCCTACCCCAAGTTTGTGTTCGGCGATTACATGTCTATTTATGCTGAGCAGAAGTTCCTCCCCAAGGAACCCAGGTTCCAATCTGTGAGGGCAGTTTAATGCTTGAAAAGGTGCAATTACGATTTTAAAACATTACACCTTTGCTTTATATTAAATTTTTTTTTTCTTTTGTTTTCTAGTTTATGGGTCTTACTGACAAAGATTTGCTTCATGGCTGAAAGCTTATTTCTCTCAACAATATATATACACAAGAATTAGAAGAGAGAAATGTGTTTGCTTTAGATTGTTTCTATCTTTTCTTTTCCTTGTAATGACAGTGTTATTATTAATTAATTACATAAAACTTAATTCAAGAAACTTCCTTTACGTACTCATATCTATAGAAGGATGAAGGGAGTGAGGCAATTCATTGCTTGGATATGAGAAAGAAGTCAGAGATAAATAAATTTCATGAAAATGTTTGACAGACAAATTTCTAAATATTTCTTAGTTTATGGTATTCACCCAAATTATTTACCGTTTTAGGGTATTTTTTTATAAAATTCCAAATTTATAGTTATTTTAACAGTAATTTCGAACTTGTGGTAGTTTGACTCGCACGCGTCAGCCACTGTTCACTAGGTGTGCCACTTCAATGTCCAAATTTTTTTGGTTAGCAATTTTTTTTATTAATTTATTTATTAAATTTTGTTAATTATTTTTTAGAAAAATTACAATACAATTTATAAATTAGAGTTTGATAAATTACTAATGAAAATTAAGTAAATAAATAAATTAAATTAAATTAATAAATTATAAATTAAAGCATTTAGAATTTAATCATACATAAAGTAAAATTTAGAAAATAATAATTTATAAAAAATTTTAGGGATAAAAAATGTAGAAAAAATTTATAAAAGTTAAGTTTTTTTTTTTC
>CATIWF010153192.1:0-32115 GCA_949630135.1 Balakata baccata | reverse complement strand
ATAGGATTAACAAGATGGGACATTGTTGATCCGGATAGACTAGCACATGTTATACTCCTTGATTAGATCAAGCAGTAGATCTCATAAGCTGTGAGCATGAGATGTTCAATGTTAACATGTGGATGCTTGCTAAGAGTAGTCAAGAACATTGGATGACCTGCTATGAGACAATCATATGGATTATCTATTCAAATGTCAATGATAGTCTCATCAACATAACCGGGAACTTAATGGGTCACATGTATTGAAGGTGTGAAGAAGAAGTAAAATGGGCTTTTAGATTGGATGCAAAACTGAGAGCGAATGGATCTTATGCGAGTGCAAATAGTTTCGCAATTGTGGATAGGTCTTTCATGAGAGTGTTTTGGTCACGGGCGGGAATGTCATGCTTGTGATTAGGAAGACCTACTAGATTGGAACTACATAAGTTCCCGATTAGGAAAATGGTTTCACAATCGGGAATTACACAATTATAGGCATTTTGCAAGGGTGAATGAGGATTTGCGATTACAAAAGACATCAGTTTAAAAGATCTAATCTAATTAGGAAACTTGATTATGGGCATCCGGTAAACCTAACCCTAATATGATTAGAAGGAATATAAATAGTCTCTTTAGAGACTATTTTTGGTGTTGCAACATCAAAATTGATAAAAATTATTTCTCATTCTCTCCATTGATAATTCTCTCTTGCTAGCACAAGAGATTGCTGTCTACCCATAGCCTTAGAAGTTTTCTTCTTTGTGCCTTCGTGTGGACTTTCATTAGAGGTGATCCAATAAAAAGATTATAGTGGTTTGCAATAATCCAGTAAGGTGAAACCAAAGAAATAAGTTTTGATTTTAAATGTAATCATCTTCAACCTTAGCTAGGATTCATCAGTTATGATATCATAGGGTGATTCCTTATGTCTGAGTTTAATAAAATTTTAATTTTTGCTACTTTGATGTATGTGATTTATCTGTGAAATTCAACACTAATATGGCTAAAAAAAGCACAATTTTTTCCATCATTTTCTTTCTTTCAATTCCTAAATCCCTTAACAATGAAAGAATTTAAACCAAAATGATTGTTAGGCTTATAGAAAATATTACATGAAAGACAAAGTGCAACATCTTTAATAGGTGAATAGTCTAACCAAGTAGAAAATTTAGAGTACCAAGAAGCACTAAAATGTCGAGGACGGTTTTTTTGGACTTAATGATGGATACTTTGGAAGAATAGGTTGATATAGTCTAAGCACTATATAGGCTGGTCGAATTTTATCTCGTTTGTTAACTAGGTACTCCAAAAGAAGACATCTTATTTTTGGATCTCCCTCTAAAAATGAAATATAAATTTCAATTGGCTCTTTTTGTTTTTTTTTTTTTTGGAGTTTTTCTAGGTGGTTCTTCACATACACTAATATTAGAAAGTAATGCATTATCACTTTCTAAATTGTGAGTTGTTCATTGATTCTAATTTAAAATGAACATATTATTAGTAAATTGTGATTTCACAAAGAGATAAAAAAATAGATGGAATCGATCGCTTGCACGACACCTTTCCAAGGATTATTAAAATGAGATAAATACAATATTAACATATTATATACTAATATTTAAATTCTTAAATTTAATATTAAAATTCTTAAATTAATTTTAATATTATTTCAAAATAAATTTAATTATTATATTATTATATTAATTATTAAATTAATGAAAAAAAAGTACCTTGAATTAGTAAATTTGTTGGCTGGTTGGACGGCAAAGTTACGATTGAACAAAGAGAAAAGGAAGAAAGTTGAAGAGTTTGGTTAATATAGGTTTACTTAATTACTTTTAATGAAAGAATCATGTGTGGGTTTGTGTATGGGTCTTTATATTGATATTTTTTTATAATATAAAATTAAAAAATTTTTATTTTATAGAGTACTTTAATTGTAACACCTTATACTTTTATATATAACATATACTTGTATCATGTCATCATGTATTGCACAGTAATAAGACAAAATCTTATTTACAATGAGTGATAATTTTTTTGAAATCATATAACAGTATCACTTTGTAGTATTTAACAATTTAGCAAAGCATAACAAACTTGATTATATATATAAGACATAATCTTGTTTACAATGAGCGATAATTTTTTTGGAATCATATAACAGTATCATTTTGTAGCATTTAACAATTTAGCAAAGTATAACAGTATCACTTTGTAGCATTTAACAATTCAGCAAAGCATATATATATATATGTGCAGATATACAGTACAAAACATAAAAAATATGTCCCTATACATATGTGAAATACAAGGGGAGAGATTGGCGATGCTCGGCCGGTAACCTGTGATCCATATCTCCTATGTGGTATGTATCTCTAAAATGAGCTAACTACTCTTTTCTACCTGAAAATGATGCAATTTGGTGAGTTGCGACTCAGTGAGAATAATCATCAAAAGTTTTCTAAAATACCTAGCAATTCACAATTACGAGTAATAATTTATATTCATATGCATTTTACATGTTATTCTATTTATCAATATCATATGAATATAAATCATATTAAATCATATAAACATTTCATTTGCTTATGATTTGTCATTTTCTTATTGTTGTGACTAGGTTAAATAAACATTGTCTCGGATTTCCATATGAATATTTGCATTTGCTAGCTAGCTTGATCATTTGTAACATTTGTACATTTGCTAGGCCATAGACCTTTTTTTTTTGCTTTTGAATATTTGTTTAGGCCATAGACCTCTTCTTTTGCTTTACAATGTCATTTATCAAGTTACAATGCCATTTATCTTATGCAAAGAAAACATATACATGTGATACAAACATGTACTTTACATTCAATACAGTCTCATTGGCTATATCATAGCAATTATGTAATTCAAATAAAGCAAATCAAGTCACATTACACATAGCATATAATAATCATACGTATCAAAGAAATTATTTGATAATTAAACTCACATTTTCTTTTGATATTGAACCTCTAACTTATTGCCTTTAACTTCCTTAGGGGTCTTCAATATGCTGTGAACCTAACTGAATATATACTTGGTCAATTGGTAGCTAATTAAACTTAGTAAAACTTAAAAAAATTGAAATATGCATAATATGGACCACTAACTAGGGTTTGGTATTATGGTAGTATGACCTTTATGTGTTCAGAAGCTTATAACTTTTTTTATGCTAGTCTAATTTGTTTGATTCTTATTTTTAATTAAAGCTAATATATAGGGCTAGAACATATCTAAATTTTAGAGCAATTGGGCCATTGTATAATATTTGGCGCAATTTCTATTCATGTTCTGTTTTCTGCCCTTAGGCAGTTTTAGGACACCAATTTTACTTCGTCATATCTCACAATGTGTAAGTTATATTTTTATGAAACTTTGTATGAACATAAATATTTGAAATGTAACATTTTTCATGTTGATAAGTTTCATCCATTTTGCCTCTAAGATCCTCATATGGTAGGGTACTTGTGACTGGTCAAGAACAGGGTTAGTATTCGAACCAGTCTGAATTTAAAGGCCATATCTCATAAAATACATAATATATTGAGGTGATATTTGATCCAAACTTTAGATACGATATATACCTATAACTTTTATTTTTTGACCATTTATAGATTATGTCTATAAAGAGTCCAAAATGAGCAAATAATTGGCTGGATCTGCACTGGGCACTAAGCAGGCAGCTCAAATTATGAAACAGACATGACTCTCTTGATCATAACTCAACATCCACCAGTCATCTGGTCCTAAAATTAAGTATACAATAGATATCATAAATATCTAAAACTTATGTTTTAAGATTTCTCAAATACCGACTCTATCATATAGAAAAATAATTAAAACAACAAGTAATTTAGCTAGATTCTACAATCGAACCAGTCACAGTCATATGCCAATATCTTTTCATAGGCACCAAATAATGCAAAACTATTTATATAGTCATAAATCTAAGACAATAATCTATAAGTTTTATGTTTTGTATTTCTCCAAAATCAGTATCTAACATAATGAAAACGAGACCCTAAATTGCTATCCTTAAAACAAAATACAGGAAGTAGTATAGTCACTTGTAAGGACAATTCATCATTCTTCAATTCAATATTAGCAAATCTAGAAGAAGAAGTCACTTAACAATGATCAGAAGATTTATTTGCTACTGAGAAACTAACAGTGATGAAAGGAATTGGACAGAAATTTTAGGTAAGTAACCGCCTCACTTTGTCCCTTCTCTATTTCTTTTCCTTTTTTTTTCCAAATTTTCTGTCATTTAACTAACTAACTAATTAATTTTATTATTATTATTATTATTATTATTATTATTATTATTATTATTATATTCTTATTTTCTCTATATATTTACATGTGCCTAGTCAATGCCAAAAATATTATTTAATCAAATAGTTTAATTTAAACTAATCTAACTATGTCAAATTCTATTTATTTTGATTTAATCATTTTATGCCATTTAATTCCTAATACCTTATCATCCTTATTTAATTTATGACTTGACACGTACGACTTGTTCCTATTGTGATAAATCGATACGTAACAACTCTATCTTGTGAGCACGTTCAGACCAAAACCCAATGTATGCATTTGCCTTATTTGAATGACATATATAAAATGAATATGTCCAAATGAAATACGTGCAATAATGCATGTGGGAAAGTCGACGGTATTACATTAATTTGCTTATGTTCTTGCTTTATTTTAGGCTTTAAGTAGGGCCTTATAGCCTGGCCCATGCTATGTCGAAGGGGTAAGTTAAATTATTTCATGAAAGATCACAAACTCTTCTTATAAATATACATACTATATTTTTTTTTTTTTTTGGCATCGAAGGGCCTGAGCCATTATCAACCCCCCTTATCTTAATATATGTTTATTAATCCATTAAAAATATAATTTATTTTATTTTAAAAAATAACTTATTAGAAGAGAGGAGATATTGTAGCTTCTTCATACTACACAAGAATAAAATGAAAGATATAGAGCATTGAATAAAAAAAATCACATATTGAATTCATTGATATTCATATCAAAGACAAAATGGTTCGATTTCAATTTAAGTATGTTCGTTGTAGACAATTTACAAAGTTTGTTGGTTATTTTGTGAGAAATTGCAAAGCAAAGTTTGGGGGAGACATTAAATTTTCAAGTTCACCATTCGACATTGGCACCACGATCATTCCACGTTAGTATCACAATCTAATTGTCTTGTTATTTTATGTATGATTATATGATTTTGTGACTGTAAATGTGCTTTTCATCCAATTAAATTTTGGGAATAATGATAAGAAATTATCTCAGTGGATTCTACCTCATAAGCGATGGCACAAAGGTGTGCCTGAGAGGAGGAATCAAACTATATTAGACATAGTTCGGTCTATGATGAGGTTTGTAGATCTACAAACGTCCTTTTAGGTATATGCACTAGAAATTGTTATTTACATATTAAATAGAGTTTCACATTAGTAACACTTACTAATTAGAGCCTAATTGATATACAAGATTAAGGAAGTCAAGTATGTGATTAAGGTTATTGATACATGAAGAGAGTTTAAAAGGAGATAAACAAAGATATGAAAGTGGGATGTCACAAGGTTCATGCCCGTGACTAAACTTCTATGGCTGTGTACCATTGTGAGATGGATTTGTGAATCTGAGCATATGCACGGTCGTGAATGATTAGTCATGCCCGTGAATCATGACTTGGGTATTTAAAACAAATGTTTTTTCTTTTTTTTTCTCTGCCTTATTCTGCAAAACCCTAAATCCCTCTTCTTCTTCTTCAAACCATACAACCTCCTCTTACATTCTCCCTTGATTCAAAGCCTCAAACACCAAAATCTTAAGTAAAGAACTTAATTTAACTAAGTTTGAGGTAGAGGGAAGAGTAAGAAAACCCATTCTCTCAAGGAACAAAACTTTTGAATGAGAGGAGAAGCATGAGTGCAAGCCCACATTTTGTTCTTATAAAGTTCGGTAAGAGAAACACGTTTTCCTCCTCTTTCTCTTGCCTTTGTATCCTTTTATACCATTTTCATCCATGGTAGACACCTATTTCAAATAGGTAAGACTAAATCTCAAGCTTGAGTTTTTAATGGTCAAGACTCTCTTTTAAGGCTTGATGATGAGTTAAAACATGATCTTGATTAAGTTTAGATGTTAAAAGAGATAGCTTGAGAGTTAAAAGTTAGGATTTAGTTTATGGTAGCTTTTATATTTGAGGTTTTTTTTATACTATTTAAAAATGGTGTATTTATGTGTTAGGAGTTAGTAAAAAAGGTGGTGAAATCCACCAAAAGGAAAGATAAGCTTAAGAAGCTTAGAGGTTAAGGCTCCATTATAGAGGTATGTACACATGAGCATTCAAATTCATAAATCATTGTATTTGGCATGTTATTTATAAGAATGCATTTATAGTTGTGAGAAATTAATGTTGAGATGTCATAAATGGTAGTTTATGGAATTTAATGAGTTTAAGATGGTATTTTGGCATGATTTTTGTGTAAAGGTGACTATTGATGAAATGGTATGCTATTGGTATGTTAAATATTGTCAAATGTTGATATGATTGATTAAAATTAGTTCATCTTTAGAGCCCTTATATGTGTTGCGACTTATGCTCTATTTTGGAATTTTTTTTGCATTGGAAAAACCTAGATTCACACTCATGACTAGGGATTCATAGCCGTGAATCCTTACACAAGGAATTTTTCAAATTGAACATAAACTTTTATAGCTTAATTCACAACTTGATTCATTACATAGGTCATGTCCGTGAGACACACTTCACACCTATGATTTTGTGCACTTTCAATCAGTAGCATTCACAAGCACCTTAGCCTATAAAGGTTCACGACCATAAATGAGTATTCATGCTTGTTAAGTAGAGTAAGTTTATTATATGCAGAATTCTTGCTAATGAAACATAATGGATTTGCTTAAATACTTACAATGATTAACAACATGTGTAATGCCCATTAAATAGAGCCTAATTATTAATTTGATAATTAATGAAATTATTAAGGAAGGTTGATCATATGGGTTGGTTAATTAGAGATTTAAAAGTGAAAATAATTAAAGTAAGAGAATTAGTAGATTCACACCCGTGAAGGATAATTCACTATTGTGAATCACAGGGTTATAAAAGCCCTCATTTTCTACTGGATCCAGGTCGATTAAAAACCTATGAGACTGCTTGGCTAGGTCTACCTCTGTTCCTTTGAGTCCTGGCAGGTGTTTGGACTGAACCTTGAGTCTGAGTTAGAGTAGAACTGTTGCCTTTTAGGCAATCTTTTCTGAGGTGGTCCTTAGACCCATATTGGAGACATACTCCTGTCATTCTCCAACATTCACCTCCATGACCCTTATTACAGTATGGGCACTTGGGAGAAGAGGTATTCAAAGATGGGGTTGCCTAGGTACTGGCTGCCATTGAGGTAGACTAAAAGAAATGATGGTTCTTGTTCTAACTTTGGCCCTTGCTTTGAGTATACCCTGCATTGGTTCTGACCCTCTTGTTAGAAGTTATCTGGTTGCCAAAGAACTGACCCCTAGGGTCTCTTTCTATTTGAGTTTTAGCTTTTTTATCTTGCTTCACTTTCTCCACACTAAGGGAGGAGGTAATTAGTGAGGTAAAGTCAATATGCCTATATGAGGCTACCATGATCTGGATGTCCTCATTCAGACCATCCTTAAACCTCCTGTATTGATTGGACTTTGTCCCCAAGAAACTCTCTGCATATTTGCTAAGACAGGTGAACTCTTTCTCGTACTTAGCCATAATTAGATCTCCCTGTTTGAGATTCAAAAACTCTTTCTTCATTTTGTTAGTGTAGAAGCTAGGCACATACTTCATGTGGAATTTCGATAAAAAGAATTCCTAGGTAGGTGGTCTCGGGCTTAGAGGCCTCCTCATGACTGCCTTTCACCAGTCACACATATGCTCCTATAATAGGGAGATGACATAGAGCACTTTCTATTCATCTGTGCACTGGAGTTGTTCAAAAACTCTCTTGGCTTTTTCAAGCCAGAACTCTGCTATTGTAGGATCCTCTTCCTTATTACCTAGGAAGTTTGTAGCCCCAAACTTCCTTAATTTATCAAACTGCATCTTATCTTGAGATGGTGGAGGAGTAGGCACAGCTTGTGTCAGCTTCTCTAACATATCAGTTATCTTTTGCAATAAATGGCAAGTGTGCCTGTTCGGCCGAAGCTGCAGCCTCACAATGTGTTGATCGAGCTGCACTATATCCAACATCACTAGCTAGACTATGGTGAGGTGGAATCTCATAATTGAAAGTTTGGTTGTTCTCATATCCTTCCTCGAAGTTTGAGTGATCCATCTTCAACCTTATATTGCAGAAGACATGGTCTAAGTCAAAGTCACACAGGGTATAGGACAGACATAGTCATGACACTTCCTAAAGTCTTATCGGTCCAAAATCGCCTCAATTAGGCTATGATACCAATAAATGTAACACCTTTACATATAGCTAGGATTTATTCTGAACTCATATGAAGGTATGTCACTAGATGTCTATATGAAATACAGATATTTAAAACTTTAAAAAAAAAAAAATCAATACATGCATCAATATGTTCAAGATTTTATCCAAAATATATACACATAACAAAAAATATAGAGGTTTACAAAAATAGGTTGCAAGAGTACTTAGCCCTTAAAAGAGCCATAAAATACAAAAGCTCAATGTTCAAATACAATTTGACATGTACGAAATGAAGGGTGAAGATCGTATAAAAGAAATTTTATATATCCCGAGGTAATATATAAATAAATTTATATAAATTCTAATTTTGGAAAAAATAAAATTTGGAAAAAAATATAGATAAAAATTTTATGTAGATAAATTTCGGAAAAAATACATATAATATTTTAAGTAATTTTTGTGCATAAATAATATTGTAAATTTATGAATAAAAGCACTATAGTATTAGTAGATAAATTTTAATTGTTGTGGTAAATATTTAATTAATGTGCATAATAATAATAATATGTCATGTATGAATAGTTGTGGTAATTATTTAATTAATGTGTATAATAATATTGTAAAATTATAAATAAAAGTGATGCAATGTTAGTAGATAAATTTTAATAAGTTGATAAATTTATTTAGTGAAAATATTATTAAAACTTAGAGTAATAATAGTTATATAATAATAATGACGATAATATTTATAATACAAATTTATTATAAATTATAAAAAATAATTATTTTTTTCTTATGCCATATTAATATTTGTAGTTTTTTAAAGTGACATGAGTTTATTATTTTTTTAATTTAGTATTAAAGGTTAATAATATTAATTGCATATTTTAAAGTGATATGAATTTATTATTTTTTTCTTATGCCATAACTTTATAAAGTAATATATAGCTGTGATGATTAAATATTTAATTTATTGTAATATATTTAAGTTATTTTATTTAATTTGAATAAATTTATTAATAATAATATGTCATGTATAAATAGTTGTGGTAATTATTTAATTAATGTGCATAATAATATTGTAAAATTATAAATAAAAGTAATTTTAATAAATTGATAAATATATTTAGTGAAAATATTATTAAAATTTAGAGTAATAATAGTTATGTAATAATAAAGACGATGATGCATATAATACAAATTTATTATAAATTATAATAAATAATTATTTTTTTCTTATGCTATGTTAATATTTGTAAGTTTTTCCGTGATTGTTGGAGAATTGTTTAAGTAATTGGTGAAGTGTTTGAGATAAAAAAAGATTTTAACATTAAAAGTTAGTAATATTAATTACATATTTTAAAGTGATATGAATTTTTTTTTTTGTATTATAACTTTATAAAGTAATATATTGGTGTGATGATTAAATATTTAATTTATTAAAAAGTAATTATTAAAAAGTTTAATAATAATAATAATAATGCACACTATACTAAATCAACTATTTGAACTATGAAAAACAGTGTAATGCCTTCAATACTGTTTATGACCATTTATTGGGTGGCGAGATAATTGAGACTTAAGTTGTCGCTACTTTTGTGAATGAATATTCAAAAACTTTCTCTGGATGAAGAATTATGTATGGAAGTTTTGTTATATAAAATCAAAACAACTTTAGATATTGATAGTAATGCAGTTATCATCAAAATTTTGTATATAGCTCCTATATGTAACCAAGGTAGAAATATTATTTTTTCACTTATACAAATATGGGGTGAAAATGAAGTTGTATTGATACATCAAATTGTTAGCCAATTTCCTGGCTTGCAATTTATTGAACTTTTTATTGATTACTCATGTGGTAAGTCTATTGAACAACATAATATTAGAAAATGTGAATCTTCGAATCCAACATTTTTTGAGATGGGTGGGTCAAGTCAACAGGAAGATGTTATGAATATGAATGACTCAGAGGATTATGATGATGAAGAGGAGGACGATGATATCGATGACAGTGAAAATGAAGATGACAACAATAATATTGATGAAGATGATGAAGAAAACTATTATGATGAGAATGAAAATGTAGATGAAAATGACGAAGAAAATGAATATAATCAGTTAATTGAAAGTAGACATAGATCTGAATATATAGTTGATAGAAATCATTGGACACGCTTGAATAGTCGCAACATTGAACAAATTGAAATGAATATAAATGTACCAAAAGAAGACATACTATGGGATTCGTCAAAGGAGTTTTGGATATGAATGACTTTTGATTCAAGGGATGATATTCAGACAGCGGGCAAAGTGTATTCAATGAGGGTGAAATGACAATTTAAAAGTTATGAAACAAGACTAAATATAATCACCATTGTTTGCAATATTGGTGAAGGCTGTAATTGGAGATTGCATGCTACGCTTAAGAAAAAAACTGGTTTTTGGGAGATAACTTGATATAATGGTCCACATACTTGTAGTGCTCCTGGAGAATCACAGGACCATAAAAATTTTGACTCAGATTTGATATCAGGATATGTTAAGAGCATGTTGTGGGAGCAACCTGATATCATGGTGAAGGCACTTTATTGAGAATATGACATATTTAATATTATTCCCTCATACAAAAAAGCTTGGTATGCAAAATAGCCAGCTATTGGACAATTGTTTGGAGACTATAATGATTCCTATTTGCACCTATGTGACTTCCTTCATAATGCTTGCACTAGAAATAAAGGTTCTTTTTGGAATGTAGAAGGTGAGGCACACATGGTCAATGGTCGTCTTGTTGAAGGCGTTCATAGATTTAAACGAATGTTTTGGGCATATAAGTCATGCATTGAAGGTTTCAAATATTGCAAACCAGTTTTGTATGTTGATGGAACATTTTTATATGGAAATTATAAAGGTGTTCTCCTAATGGCTCAAGCTGTAGATGGTAATAACAAAATATTACCGGTTGCATTTGCTCTTATTGAAAAGGAAAATAACGAGAACTGAAAATACTTCATGAATCTACTACGCCACATTATTTGTGATGACCATAATGATGTGTGCATTATTTCTGATCGGCATATAGGAATCAAGCATGCAATGAGTCAGGATTTATAGCATCAAAATCCTCACAGATATTGTATTCGCTATATTGCCAGCAACTACAATACTAAATTCAAAAATCAGAATATGAAAAAATTGGTTGAGAAATCTGGTATGTATCTAATGCATAAATAATTTTTTATCATTAATAATAATATTGTGATATCCGAATATTTTGAAGATTAAATAAAATAATTTGTAATTCATAGGCAACTTGCACAAAAAGAGAAAATTTAAGAAGTTGATAAAAACAATTAAAGTGAGGGACCCTGATTCATTTGCTTGATTGGAAAAAATCCTCCGATGCAAATGAGTATTAGCATATGATGCTGGATATCGTCATGGTGTGATGACCACAATTTTTTCCGAGTCCACTAATGCAATGTTAAAAAAAATTAGGTCTGTACCTGTCACTACAATGATGCATATGCTGTTTGACAAACTTGTTGACTTGTTCGATGAACATTGTGTTAAATATTCACAAGCACTTGCTAGTAATTATCAATTCACTCCTAAATGCATAAAGATATTGAAGCATCGAGTACAAAAAGCTCATGGTCATCAAGTCAAATCTTATGACAGAGAAAATTGTGTGTTTGTGATCAAAACAGTATATAACAATGAAAAGAAAAAATGTAGTCACGGTCAAACAATTAAAATGACACAAAAAATATGTACATGTGAAAAATTTCAACAAAGCAAAATCCCATGTTCTGGTGCGCCACTTTGACTAGTGCGCGCGTCCTCCAAGTGCTACTTTCCCCGCTTCGGTTGTCATTTCAACTAGTATACCGTACCACAAATTTATAAATACTATTAAAACAATGATAAATCTGTAAATTTCAAAAAAAAAAAATACACTAAAATTATAATTAGTTTAGCTAAAGACTATTAACTAAGAAATATCCCTCTTTCACTTGTCGTCCCTTTTCCGCCACCTTCCTGCAAAGTTGACCACCATAATTTCCCTAGATTTGCAGGGCCGACTCAAGGATTTGTTCGTATTTAGGGTTTTGGTGGCGCATTGCTTGCTGCAGTGGGTGTCGTTTGATCCGATAGATTTATCGACGGTGTTGAGGAAGCTACACTGCGGCGGAGAAGGCCTCCCCCTGAGGGAGGTGGGTGGGGAGTCTGGAGCAATTCTAGCTGTGCAAATCAAAGACAGGAGAGGAGCATTTGAACCTCATTCACAGGCCACTGGAAAAGAAACTGCTATGGCTGCTAAGGTACTTGACATTTTAGTAGCACTTTTTTCTTTTATCGATTATGCTTCCATATTTACTTGGCCTTTAGCTTAGCTGTTGTTTAATACATGAAGTTGGCTTCAATTTTCTTGCTGTCATAATTAGAAGCATAAGTTGCCATAATGGTTTATGAGATGCAAATTCATTTCAGAAAGGTATTGTATCATATACTCTTCTTAGCTTTTCTTCGCTCCTTTCTAAACTACTAGTAGCTGGATCATTAAAAGACACTGTTAAATTTTATGTTTCAATTTAAAGGTGGTTCTCAACTGAAGGAGTATTTTTCAGCTCTAACGGAAGAGGATTGCAGTCGTCAATTTGGTTAGTTTATGGCATGTGAGAAGGTCAGTATAATTAAGGTTTTAATATCTCTTTTTTGTCATAGCTTTCATTGTTTTAGAGGCATCTAGCAAAAGCTCTCTCGGTACGGGCTCTAAGTACTTATGCTATTTATAATCTATAAACTTATAGGCAACTTCAGGGAATTGATGCGTATGGACATGTTTCTATGCTAGTTGGTTTTGATCAGGAAAAGTAATAAACATTTGATTCTCTGCAATATGATATGTTGTCAAATTGCTTTTCCTTGAAGATCTGTTGGTCATCATGCAAACTGGCGTAAACAAACAAAACACTTGTCATTATTTTATGCATTGCAGGACATGCTTAAGGAGAAAAAGGAGCATTTAGAACTAGTAGGTGCCCTTGCTCTTGCTGGAGCATAAATATTTGGATGGCAGGTGGGACCTATAATATTACAAAGTTTAAATATGGATGTAGTTAAGAAAAGGAGGCTGTTGTTCTATACAGGTTAGTTTTATGGATTATCGTTTTGGTAAATTTAATTTAAGTTATTTTGTTGATATAATTTAGCATAAAGTATTCTTCTGTGTGATTTTTATGTCAATACCACCAATAAGGTGATAATTATCTTATAGGAATACTATCTGCTAATAGTTGGGCTGTGAATACTATTTCCTGTTTGATAATAAAACATTAAGAAGCAACAACACTTAATTATCCTTCTGATATTTTGTGCAGTGTTCGACTTCACAAATTTTATGATATTGAATAATTGTAGCAGCTGATGGAGTCTTCTCAACCGAGAACTGAACAAAGTGTACTAAGATTGATCAAGATCACTTGATCAACAAAATCAAATGGAAGATGAAAACCTTCTCATTTCATTAATGAAAAATCAAGAAGAATTACAGAAGAACTACTTCAACTTCACCTAGAAAAATCAGCTACCTACACTGCAAAAAGCAGTCTTTCCTGGCAAAATTATAGTGGCGGTTGTTTGAACCGTTGCTAATTTTTAAACTTATAAAATAGGGGCAATTTAGTAGAGGCGGTTCTTTACTTGGCGGCCACAATTTAGGCTTTTTTTATTTAGGAGGGAACAATTTTATTTAGAAAGGATTATACCCTAGTCAAACTACTCCTCTCCGTCTCTCCCACTCGCTCAACAATCCTGCGCGTTTGTCTCTTTACTAGATAATTTATTTGATTTATCATTACCATTTGCGTGTTTGCAGGGGGAAATTTTGCCTATGGTGCTGTTATTTCTTCATTACTCTTGACAATAAAATGGTTCAAGAATTATGTTAGAGAAAACTCTGCCCTAAGAATTTAGGTAAGAATTATATGTTACATGAATAAATTTTCATTTGTATATAATGCATAGTGAATCAATTTTCTACTGGTAAATTTATTGCAAAATTTTGCTTATCTAGGCTTGGGAGGAAAGATACTAAGTAACATGTTCTATTTTGTTCGGTTTTGTTTGTTTATTTATTATCGAATGACATGCTTTAGCTTTTTAAAAGTGATATCTTGTCTATTTGTTGATCGTGTTCAGCATGGGCCTATTATCTTTGGTAGATTTGTAAAAGGATTTGGACTGTATCATTTGAAAGTATGCAAACTTATAAGGTCTTGAGTCATTAAATCAATCAGTTCACTACAAAGAACAGTCTTTCCCGGCTAAAATGTAGAGGCAGTTTGTTTGAACTGCCACTAGATTTTAATTCTGCTTCATAGAGACGATTTAGTAATGGCGGTTTCTAATTTGGTTGCGATAATTTAGGCACTTGCTAGTTACAATGTTAATAAATTTTAATTTTATTTAGGCAGGTTCTCTCTAAATAATTACTCATTTATCTCTCTCAGCGATTAAGAGCAAAAACATATTGTGAAAGTACGAAGCTAAATCTGTAAAAATGGAGTTGCCAATTGGGAAATTTAGATTTTATTAGGGATTATTGTTGCCAACGAGGTAATTCATCTTTACATATTTGCACTAGATGTTGTCTTTCCTGGATTTGAACTCAAATCAGCTTTTTCTTTTTAGCAGATTTGTGCAATTATCTGTAGGAATTAGACTCACTCTAAACTATCAGGTTCATCTGGAATGACTCTTCAATTTTCCCTATCTTTCCTTCGTTGCTCTTTCTCAGTCACAATCTACTTCAACCTCTCCTAGTACGAGAACGTAACTCTTAGCGTATCTTTTTATTGTTTTACACATCCTTCTCGTGTTTGTTCAATCTGGCTTCTAGAGAAAAAAGAAACAGGAAAGGGTAAACTCTTCTTTTACTTTATCTGATTTATTTTTTGACATTTTTTTTTTAATTTTTATTTCATCGTTTACTAGGGTTTGAAATTTGGGGATTTTCTGAGATTGAATGCTTTCTTGATTTTGTCTTTTATTTTGGTAAAGGATTGACATCGAATGGAGCTTCAAAGGACAATCAACTGAATTGGTAGTGTCTCCTCTCTTTTTCTTTTCCAATTGGAAGTTCAAGGTAGCAATCATTTGTAGCAAGCAATCCTTCTCTCCAGATATGTTTTTACTGTAACTTTGCATCGTTTCACCATATCTGCTTTAGGTACTCGCCTCAAATCTCCTAATTTGGTTCTTCGACATATTCCTTTTGTGCATTTCTACCTGTATTCATGGATATTTCATCCCTGTTTGATCTGCTGTTGTGTGTGTGTTGACAAGGATTGCTTTTATTTCTTTATGCCAAGGATGAAGTAGTTTATGCTATAAGCTAATTTGAAGTGAATTATTTCCCTGTCAAGTACTGAATATTTGTTTATCCCAATTTGGTTTTTAGACATTGTATTTGTTTTATTTAATTAGTTTGCTTGCTTTGATGGAAGTTTCAGAGCATGAAAATTTAGCAATCCTGTATGGTCTTGAATAATCAAAATTTCTCTACTCTCTTAATTCTAGTGTTGATCTCTGTTTCCCAGTTGTAGATTTACCTTAGAAGTAAGGAAAACACTTCATTGTAAATTTAGCTTCAAAATATTTTACCAAAAGATAGAGAGAGAACTACAAAGGAAAAAAGAAACTTAGGTTAGGCAAGCATTGAAACAGGCAGAATTTATTTAATAATTATACTGCTAATTATGTCCTACCAGCTTAATACTTATGATATACTATCTTGATTTTGATTTTAATGAGTACTCCCTTGATCTATGTCAATTTAAGCTTTATCTAACAATCTTTTTTTGCGTATACTTGTAGTTATTTTAGAATGGATAAGAGTTGGATAAATAAGCCTAGATCTAGTAGTGAATATAAAAAAGGAGTTAATGGCTTTTTTTAATTTGCATTTCATAATGCATCTCAAGATGGCAAGACTCTGTGTCATTGCATTAATTATGTTAATCATTCTTTGCAAACTTTTGAGGAAGCTAAAATCCATTTGAGATGTGACGGTATTTTAGAAGGATATACTAGGTGGATCTGTCATGGTGAAATATCTTCTACCTACTAGTGTCTCATTTTTATCTATCCCTTCAAATGATTTCCATTCTCATATAGTGGGAGGTATTCAAAATTCTATTACTATAGTAGAGAATCCACCATCACAAAGGTTACATGATATAGTTAGGTTATTACATGATGCTTTTGGAATGGTGATCAAATGAATGAAATAGAATTTGGCACAGATGGAGTAAGCGGTCCAATTGAAAATCAAGGGGTTAATATGCAAAATGAAGAAGAGCATGTGAAAAATTAAGCGAATAATAAAAATCATCTAAGTGAAGATTCAACTAAGAGTATAGTGAATTTGTGAACTTGTTGAAAGAAGTGGATAATGAATTATACCCAGGCTGCAAGACATTTTCTAAGTTGTCACTTATATTGTTTTTATATCACTTGAAATGCTTGCATGGTTGGACTACGAAATCATTTCCTATACTATTTGAATTATTACTTGATGCTCTTCCTGAAGGTGTTTCATTGCCCAAATCACATTATGAAGCTAAAGAAATTATTTAAGCATTATGGCTTAATTATAAAAAAAAAAAATTCATGCTTGTCAAAAACATTGTATGTTATTTTGCAGTGGCAAAAAAAAAATAAAAAATCATGTAATAAATGTGGGTCTTCACGGTGGGTGATAAATAAAGAAAAAGAACAAAGCAATACTAGTGGTGATGCAATAGGCAATTCTTTTAATGGAAAAAAAAAAGCTAGCAAAAATTTTACATTATTTTCCAATACCAAGGTTCTAGAGATTATTTAGCTCTACCAAAACCGCTAATGATATGAGATGGCATAAAGAGGCTCGTAAAAATGATGGATGGCTTGGACATCGTGCAGATGGAGAAGCATGGAAAGCATTTGATGCTCGGTATCCGGATTTTGCCTCTGATGCTTGAAATGTAAGGATAGCTCTTTCTAGTGATGGTTTCAATCCCTTTATATCAATAAGCACTAACTATAGCACTTGGCCTGTTGTCTTGTTTAATTACAATCTATCTCGTTGGGCTTATATGAAACAAACTTCATTTATCTTGTCCATGATCATTGTTGGTGATAAAAGTCCAGACACAACATTGATACCTATTTGCGACCCTTGATAGAGGAGTTAAAACAGTTATAGGAAGGTGTAAGAACTTATGATGCTTCTTATGAAAATTTTACCATGCAGACTACATTGATGAGGACTATAAATGACTTCCCTGCTTATACAATGTTGTATGTAATCAACTTTGTAGGTTTTGAGTGATAGTTCAAACATATTTGAAGAAATTGTTGCACTTGGCAGGAGTCCTAACAAAGTTGTGAAGAGATTTTGTAGATCTATTATTCATGGAATTAAATTCTATATTATAACCCGTGAAGAGTAGAGGGTAACTCAAAATAGTGGTGTAGTTAACACTTCGGAAGAAGGAGAGGTGGTCTATTATGGAAGATTGACAGCTATTATTGAATTGAATTATTAAGGTAGCTTCAAAGTAGTACTATTTAGATGTGATTGGTTTGATGTCCATCACAATGCAGGTATTAAGAAGGACGAGTTTGGGTTTACTCTTGTTAATTTTTCGTGTCGAATTCAAACCAGTGAGAAACTTGAGGATGATCCTTTTGTATTTTCCTCACAAGTGGAGCAAGTCTTTTATGTGAAAGACCCAAAAAAATGTGAATTGGCATATAGCAATGAGAGTTACACCTAGAGATGTGTTTAATGTAGGTGTTGAGGAAACAATGGGTACTTCAAATTATATAGGCTTTAATGCTCAAAGTTTAAGTGTGGAGGAGCAACCTAATTGGGTTCGGTTGGATGTAGATGAGGATGGTCACGGTTGTGATTAGTTTGTTTCTCATAGGTTTAAATTTGGAAACTTTTTTTTTCATTAATATCTGGTACTCTATTTTGTTTTTATTATTTTATATAATGCTATTTGAGGTTCTGAAGTTTCTATGTTGTAATGCCAAAGTATGCATTGTTTAGGCATTTTCTTGGTGTACTTTTCTATGTCATGTGGACTGAAATTGATATAAAAATTTGCTGTACTCTTCTGTGTCATATTAGATCATTTGTTGTTGAAATATTGGATTTCTTTTGCATATGTTCCATATTCTGCAGAAGTTGAAATACTACCAAATTATGGCTGCCATATGTTGTTGGTTTAGGTACTACTTACAATTTAATTTGAAGACTTAAAACAAGACAAACTGCCCAAATCAGAGAATCTATTAAAACTGCAGGAATTGCCTTAGGTAATTTCCATCCGGCCATCATGTATATGCCCTTTTTCCCACTTTTCGGACATCATCTATTTTGTATCTTTGATATTCATCATTAGATAATCACAAATCAATATGCTAAAAAATTTCAGTGTATACTCAGACAACTCAGTTTTCTAAAATTATTGGAAAATTTATTCTGCCTTTGTTTCTATTTTCAATTACTGATCAGGCCTTTTTTCATTCTTTCTCTTTCTAATTTGTTTGATAATATTCATAGTTGGAAGATGTCCCAAATATCTAGATTCTTAAATGGTGTAAGGATAGTTACGAACGATTCTCAAGCTGAAGAGCAAGTTCAGCAATAACTATCAAATCGACATGTCACACAATCATATTTGCAACACCAACAACAAGAAGTAGAGAATCAGTATAATCAAGAATCTTAAGTATGTAATGATCATGAATCCATGGATGAAAGTGGTAATATCTATTTATATATATGTTCAATACTGCTTGACCTTAATAGATGTTATTTTCTATAATTTCGTATCATTTTATAAATTAGCCAAAAATGGATGAAGATATAAGAGAAGAGGAAGGACTACATATGGAACTTGAATAGGGGTGAGAAGATATATGTACAAGTAGATAAGTATGGAGTCTTATGTATAAAAGCAGAAGCTATTCTAAGATCTTTTGTAGGGAAAATTGCGACAAATGGAACATTTGCACCTGTGCATATCTCAAGATGAGATGATGAAGATTTCAAGTCATTTCACTACAAAATGATAGTTGTTGTTGAGGTATTAAAACTCTAACGATATTAACAATCTATTTGAATAAACTGTTCATTTGAGAAATACAACTTGTACTAAACATTAATAATTTTGTGAATAAGAACATTTTATCTGTCCTCCTGAGACAAATAGTTGTATTTTAAAATCGGTTAATAAAAAAATAGAGGGGTCATAAATCTAACTTGAAGTCAAGATATTTTTACCAAGGCACGACAAGAAAGAAGACTGAAGCATGTGTGCTAGGAGTTATTGAAAGTCAATGGCCCACTTTTGTGAAGAGTTGGTTTAGCGAGGCAAATCAGGTTAGAAATCATTTTGCTTATCTTTGTTTTCATGCCAACAAGATTTGTAATGCATATTTTCTCTTTTTTTAATGTTATTTTTGTAGAAAATGAGTCAAACAAACACTGCAAATGCTCAAAAGAAAAAAAAAAAATACACATAGTAGGCAGGAAAAACTATGCAAGGCTAAGAAAGGAAATGGTAATGATCACTTTATTTTGTGAAGTTGTGATTATGTAATTTAAACTTATTAATTGCAACCTTATTAATTGATATGAAATAACTTGTGATTATACAAAAAAGCCACTAGAAAGTCTCCAAATAGGCTTACATTCTTCGTTGCTACTCATAAAAGAAAGGATGGTGCACACATGGATGAGAATATAAAGAAGTTAAAGGTAATATAATTCTTTAAAGTTATTTAAATAGAATTACACCAATTAAATTTTAGGGAAAAGTATAAATAAGTGGCATATACTTTTTGCAATTTTTAAATAAAGATCTGTTATTTCTTTTTTTTTTTTACAAAATAAAGTCTATGGTTTACTCCGTTAGCAGAAAAGGGTATATTGTCATTAACAGCGTTAAGTGGTGTTGATGTAATGATGATGTGACACTTTTTGTGATGTGGTACATATGTAGCACTGATGTGGAGCTGACTTCAACGCTATGTTACAAAAATCGCCACATCATCATGAATATCAGCACCATTTAATGTCGTTAATAACAATATACTTTTTTTTCCTAATAAAGTAAACCATAAACCTTGGTTCGCAAAAAAAAAAAATACGGATCTTTATTTAAAAATTGTGAAAAGCACATGCCACTTATTTGTACTTTTTCCTAAATTTTATATTCATTATTTACTAACAAAATATGACTATTGTAGGAAAAAGCTTTTGCTTTACAAACGGAACAAAGTCAATCTTCAAACACCAATCATACTAAAGTAAATGAACAAATATTTCAAGAAATAATGGGTGAAGAGTATAATGGCCATGTGAGGGGTTTAGGTATGGGAGCAGCTCTTAGAAGCTATTTTGGAACTACATCTTTTAATGTGGGGGAAAGAAGGAATGCGTTAACAAATTCAAACCAATCAAATGAAGTGGAAATGCTGAAAAAACAATTGCAAGTAATGACATCTAAATATGAAGAAGTATTTGACATATTATTTGCTATGGCTAGATTTATAAGTCAAAAATTTCCTGAACAATGGATGTCGGCACCAAGAATCAATCATCAAGTACTATTTGTATTTTTATTTCTAATGGGAATCTCTCTGATGCATTTTATATATCCCTATTATATTGATCAGGTTACTTAACCTAGCATTGTTGTGTGCAATCTTCAAAATGAGATTGAGTTTGATGATTGATTTAAGCATATCCAAAGGATTTATAACCTCTTGAAAGATCTTGAGTTATTGAATGGCTACGCATGAATTTTTAAGAGATTGATCAATCCAAAATCAATTTGTTGCTAAATTCTGTTCATTTATGATCTCGCCTTGTACTTCAATTGGTCTTTGCCTTAAGATATATATCTTGTTTAGATGAACTTTTTCAGGTTAATGCAAATAGGATAAACTTTAGTTTTCTCAAAATTTGTTGTTTGCCACTGTTAGAAAAATTGTGATTATGAGCCATTTTAAGAAGGTAATTTGGGTGGGTCCCACAACTCGATTTTGAGAGAAAGACCAGGATATGTGTTCCTTGACATGAGAGCTATGAATTAATGTATTCATATTCTCAAAATGGAGAATGTGTGAATAGAAATTGAAGCTCAAAGTAAGCTTCTTGCTAAGGAGATATAAAGAGGAAAAATGAAAGTGAAAGTGGTCCCACATTACTAAAATGTAAAGTTGGACTTGTGTTTATATAGTAAGATGCATTCTTACATGGGTAAGAAAGTAGCATGAAAGGCTCTCTCGCATGCTCAGGCGCGGGGGGTGCAAATTCATGGTTCGAGATAAGCCAAAGCATTGGTACGCGACCTGTGTACATGAATGTCTAGCCGAAATTGTTAGAAAAGTGCAATAAAGACAATCACCTTTAGCACCATATGTACACTTTTCATTTATATGAATAAAGACATTTTCATTTATTAATGTTCATTTATAATATGAATTGATTGGATCTTAAATTAATTAATGAAGTTCATGATGTATACATAGCATGAAGGAAATCATGATAGTGAGGTTCCTATCATGTGTAATTATGTTTATATCTAAATTTTTCCTAGCCATAAGATCAATAAGCTAGGACATTGTTGATCTAGAAAGGCTAGCACATGTTTTACTCCTTGATTGGATCAAGTAGTAATTCTCATAAGCTGTAAGCATGAGATGTTTAGAGTTAATATATGGATGCTTGCTAAAGTAGTCAAGTATATTAGAGATCCGCTATGAAATTATCGTATGAGTATTCTAAACATATGTCAATGATAATTGCATCATAGCAATGATGCAAATATCCTTGGACTTGAGGTGTTCGAGGTTATCTTGGATATTGATCCTATACTTTGACTCCATTCCTTGTTACCTCTAGAAGAGGTCGCTCATAGGGTGTGATTGGGTACAGTTTGAGGTATTCGAAGATAGTTTGGCAGCCAATAGAGGATTCACTGCTCCTGTTAAAAGGAGAGTATATCCACGGCCACTTGTCAGGATCATTACTCGGGAAACTTTGGCCAAAGTAAGATTGTCTTGAAGGTCTTCATAGATATCTTTATAAGTAATGAGTCTCAGTGACAAGTACTAATATCACTTGGACTAGATGTGATGTAGTCAGTTTAGTGGGAACTGACACTTAGACCATGCTCTAAACCGAATAGGTTATAGTGAGGGTGAAAGGACGAATTACACATATTGTCTATGGAAAGGTTCGTAGTCAAACCACCGACTTTCTGATTAATTATAGGTCATGATGTGTTGCTAGATACCACTCATGACTTGCTCATGATCAAGTGTTGATCTGAGTGACCAACAAAACCAGAAACCTAATAGGTCATACGCATTAAGGTGTGAAAAGGAAGTAAAATGGGCCATTGGATTGGATCCAAATGGAGAGAGAAAAGTTTAGTCCAGATAGTTTCCCTATCGGGAATGGGACAAAGGTCTCGGTTAGGACATGATATGTCCCGATCGGAATTTGCTATTGGACCTTAATTGCATTTCTTCCCGATTGGGACATGGAATGTCACGACCGGAAACTGCCCATTTTGGGCATTTTCTGATTGGGAAATGTGTCCCTCGATCTGGACCGATGTTAGAATAGGAAATCTAATCTAATTAGGATTCTTTGAGCGAGGGTTCCGAGCCTCAATTGCTCTAGGACTATAAATAGTTAATTTTCTGATGTTTTAAAGAAGCTGTAGACATAAGAACAAAAAAGGTTTTCGTTCTTTCTCTTCTCCTTTTTCACTCTCTCTTGCTAGCACAAGAGTTTGTGGAAAACTCATTGCCAAAGTATTTTCTTCTTCACATCCTTCGTATGGACTTTCTTTAGAGGTGATCCAGCAAAGATTACAATGGTTTGCAACAACCTAGTAAGGTGCACAAAGAAAGGAAAGCTCTAATTTAAAAGGTAATCTTCTTCAAATATTAGATTTGGCTAATAGATTAATGCTACATAGGGTGTTCCACTTGCATGGGTTTACAAAAATTTTAAATTCCGCTGCACTGTATATGTGATATGCATGAAGTAACCTCAACAGAAATCCCATGGTTCAGACTAAGCCCAATTTTTACATTTTTTTCTGAAAATTGAAGGACACAATGGCACGCCCGTGTCGTTTGATACGACCAAGTATCTGGCACGCCCGTATGGATTCCACATGTCCATGTCATTATGTGTACACAATGTTGATTTCATATGCCTGTGTAGATTCTATATGCTCGTGTCCTTTGTTTTCCAAATTTGTCTTTTGAGCTACTTGTCTTTTGTGATTTTATTTTCTGATATTTCAAAGATTAAATTCACCATTATTTGAATGTTAGAAAGACATTATTAGTAGCCTTCAAAGAGATTAATAACAATTAATTACATATCTCCTCCATCTAGTATAAGTAAGAGTTCTTGGCTTTTATTGAATAGTTTGTCTTTCTCTTGTTGGAAAAATCTTCTTCCATTTTCTTCTTCTTCTCAACTGATAGAGAATGTGACATATAATCAGTTCATAGTAAGTAGTTGTTGTGTGTTCAACATCTACTTGATATATGTTATATTGTGAAAGACAAACGCCAATTTTCCTAAATATTGTTGGTAGGAGGCGAATATGTCTTAAGGACATTATGTGAAATACTTTTCTTAGATTTCTACCACATTCCTCTTGTCATTTTATTCGAATATTGAATTAATCATACTCTTAGTTTTCTAACAATCTTAAGACAAATTCTGTTTTGTTAATTTGTTATTCGGATTTATTAATTCTTAGAATTAATATTGATTGTTTGTTTGTTGTTTCAATGAAATGGATAACACAGTATCTGTTATCAATGTTCAAGATGGTTCCCAGCCATCGGCTTCTATTGCTCGGGTTGTCTCTTCAGTTATGCCTATAACGATACTTGTGAACCATGGAGAGAAACCGAAAAAATTCAATAGCTTAAATTTCAAGAGGTGGCAACAGAAAATGTTGTTTTACCTGACTACCTTGAATCTCGTACCATTCTTGGCTGAGGATGTTCCTACTCTTAAGGAGGATGAGCAAGATGTCTAAACAAGGATGGCCTATGACAATTGACATCATTCCGACTTCTTGTGTAAGAATTATGTTATGAATAAGTTGCATGATTCATTATACAATATGTATAGTGGAATCAAGATTGCTAAATAGTTGCGGGAATTGTTGGACCGGAAATATGAATCTGAGGATGTCGGCGCCAAGAAATTTATATTGGGACATTTCCTAGACTATAAAATGGTGGATTCCAAAACTGTGGTAGGTCAAGTTCAAGAGCTTCAAGTTATTCCTCATGATATTCATGCTAAAGGAATGAATGAGTGAAACCTTCCAAGTGGCTGCTATGATTAAAAAATTACCCCATGGCTGGAAAGATTTCAAAAATTATCTTAAGCACAAGCAAAAAAAAAAAAAGAATATTTAGGAGCTAATTGTTATACTTCGAATTAAAGAAGACAATAGAGGCTCATAAAGGAGGGGACGAAATTCTTCTAAGGCTAAGGTAAATATTGTCGAACATGGACAAAATACCAAAAAGAAGAAATTGAAGGAGCCTAAAACGAGTCCCAAAGGTAAAGTTTTTTAAAAAAGAAATTCCTAGGCAAATGCTTTATTTGTGACAAGATGGGTCATAAGTCTTCTGATTGTAAGCTCACAAAGAAGAAAATGAGCAACAAAGTAAATCTCTTACAAAATATTACTCTAGAGGTTTCTAATATTAACCTTACTAATGTGATATCAGAAGTGAACATGGTTAGGTCTAACCCAAAAGAATGATGGATTAACGACAGTGCCACAAGGCACATATGCTTAGATCGTGCGATGTTCTCTACCTTCAAGCCGAAGAATGGGGAAAAATTGTTTATGGGCAATTCTGCCACTTCTGAAGTTCTTGGTGAAGGACAAGTGGTGCTAAAAATAACTTTTGGGATGGAGCTGACTTTAAACAATATTTTGTATGTGCCTGATATTTGCAAGAATTTGGTGTCAGGTTCATTATTGAACAAGCATGGGTTCAAAATGGTTTTTGAATTAGACAAAGTTGTTTTATCCAAAGATGGGCTTTTTAAGCTCAATGTAATTGTTTTTAAACGTAATAATGAAAGTACCTCTTTTGCTTATTTGCTTGAGTCTTCCAATTTATGGTATGGTAAACTATGACATGTTAATTATAATACCTTGATAAGGTTAATTAACTTGGACCACATACCTAATTTCCATATTGATATAAAACATAAATGTGAAGTTTGTATTAAGGCAAAACTAATTAGATCGTCCTTTCAAAATATTGAAAGAGAAAGTGAACCACTTTATTTAATCCATAGTGATGTATATGATTTAAAATTTGTTCAAACAAGAGATGGAAACAAATATTTTATCATATTTGTGAATGATTGCACAAAATATTGTTATGTGTATTAGTTTAAAAGCAAAGATAAGGCTATAGAGAAATTTAAACTCTATAAAATTGAGATTGAAAATCAACTCAATAGAAAAAATCAAGATTTTGAGAAGTGACCGTGGTGGTGAATATGTGACACCATTTGGTAAATTTTGTGCATAACATAGAATTATATATGAGACCATGGCACTGTATTCACCACAATCTAATGGTGTGGCTGAAAGAAAGAATCATACCTTGAAAGAAATGATGAATACAATGCTAATAATTTTTGGGTTGCCACAGAACATGTGGGGAGAAGCCATATTGTCGGCTAATTACCTTTTAAATAAGGTGCTTCTTAATAAGTAAGACAAAACTCCTTATGAGTTATGGACGGAGAGAAAATCATCTTATAAATACTTGCAAGTGTGGTGGTGTCTTGCTAAAGTGGTCGTTCCTATACCAAAGAAAGTGAAAATAGAGCCAAAATCAGTTGACTGCATTTTCATTAGTTATGCACATAATAGTAGTGTTTATTGGTTGTATGTGCATAAATCAGAAATTTAAGATATTCATAAGAACATGATTATAGAATCAAGGAATGTGTCGTTCTTTAACATATATTTCCTTGTAAGAGTTTATAAGAGATGAATTCGTCCAAGCAACCTCTTGAGGTTATTATTGGAAATAGTTAAGATCAAGTTCATGATGAAAAACTTGGTTTAAATGATGAGCCTATTGAGATAGAGCTCAGGCATAATAAAAGAGCAATGACAGAAAAGTCTTTTGGACCAAATTTTTTGACTTATATGCTAGAGACAAAACCTCAAATTTATAATGAGGTTGTAAACTCTTCAAAAGGTCTTTTATGGAATGAGGCTATTAAGAGTGAGCTTGATTCCATCATGCATAATCATACTTGGAAATTAGTAGATTTACCTCCAGGATGTAAACCATTATGATCCATGTGGATCTTTAAAAGGAAAATGAAGGCAAATGGTTCGATTGATAAGTATAAAGCTAGGCTTGTGATTAAAGGGTATAGGCAAAAGGAAGGCCTAGATTATTTTGATACTTATTCCCCAATAACCAGAATCATTTTAATAAGAATGATTATAATAATTGTTGCATTGCAAAATCTAGAGATACATCAAATGGATGTAAGAACTGATTTTTTAAATGGAGATTTTGATGAAGAGATCTACATGGTACAACTTGAAGGGTTCATTGTCTCAGGACAAGAAAAGAAACTATTCATTGTCTCAGGACAAGAAAAGAAACTATGTAGATTGGTTAAATCACTGTATGGTTTGAAGTAAGTGCCTAAGCAATGACATGAGAAATTTGATAGTGCAATACTATTTAGTGGCTTCAAAATCAATAAGTGTGATAAATGTATTTATGTCAAAAGCACAAGTGATAGTTATGTCATATTATGTTTATATGTTGATAACATGCTCATTGTTGGTGGTAATGACAAGATGGTCAAGTCTACCAAGGATATGTTAAATTCAAAATTTGATATGAAAGATATTAGACTAGCAGATGTGATTCTAAGAATTAAAATTACTAGAAGATCAAATAGGCTAACCTTGAGTCAAACTCATTATGTTGATAAAATACTTGGTAAATTCAATAAGGATGATATCAATATTGTTAGAACCTTATTGGACTTGAGCCTCCATCTATCAAAGAATAGAGGAGAAAGTGTGCACGTATGATTGGCAGTCTGATGTACTTAATGAGTTGTACAAGACCAGATATTGCTTATTCAGTGAGTAAATTGAGTCGATATACAAGTAATCCAGGGCTAAATCACTAAAAAAGATTTGTAAGAGTACTTAAGTACTTAAGGAATACTCATGATTATGAACTGTATTATACCAGATATCCAGCTGTACTAGAAGGTTACAGTGATGCTAATTGGATTTCTGATATAAAATATTCAAAATCCACTAGTGGTTATGTATTTGCACTAGCTGGTGCAACTGTGGCTTGGAAATCTTCTAAACAAACTTTATAGCCAGATCTACGATGGAATATGAATTTATTGCATTAGATAAATGTGTTGAAAAAGCTAAATAGCTACGCCATTTCTTAGAAGATATTCCAAAATGGGAAAGTCTCGTGCCACCAATATGCATACATTGTGATAGTCAATCTACAATTGGAATGACACAGAGTAACATGTATACTAGTAAGTCTAGATATATTCGTCGTAGACATAATACCATTAGGAAACTGCTCTCAACATGGGTTATTGCTGTTAATTATGTAAAATCAAAGGTTAACATTGCAGATCCACTAAAGGGTTAAATCGAGAGTGAATTGATAAATCATCAAGGGAATGAGACTTAAACCTGTAAGAGTATAATAAGTCGATACAAAGGAAAACCCAACCTAGTAGACTGGAGATCCCAAGTTCTAGGTTCAATGAGATAACCTAATTGTAAAGACATGGAAAGATCATTGTGGGGGATAAATTAGTGAAGATTAAAAATAAGGTTAAGCTATGCTTTTAACGATACATTTATGTAAGGTATCACCTATGTAGGAGTGAAATGGGGCAGCTTCAATAGATAAGGTGTTAAATTCAATTCTCTAGAACTCTCGCAGAACCAGGCAGATGTTCAGGGCCAAAATGAACATAACAATGAAAACTAAATTGTGTCAAGAAAGATTCATGTATGGAGTGTATCATATTTACTCAAGTAACTGAACAGCTTAATGACATCATATCAATCAGATAGAGGGTAAATTAAATATACTTTTACAAGGGAATGTTTAAATGGTAATACCTACCTATCCTATGCAGGTTTCAATTGTCAAACTCTATCACGTAGTAAGACTTTATTCGTCTTACTTTTTCGCCCAATTTTATTCTTCTGGGGGATTGTTGGAAAAACTGTGATTATGATCCATCTTGAGAGGATAATTTAGGTGGGTCTCACAACTCGATTTTGGAAGAAAGACCTAGATATGTGTTCCTTGACAAGAGAATTATGAATTAATGTATTCATATGCTCAAAATGGAGAATGTGTGAATAGAAATTGAAGCTTAAAGTAAACTCCTTGCTAAGGAGATATAAAAAGGAAAAGTGAAAGTGACAGTTGTCCCACATCACTAAAATGTAAAGTTGGACTTGTGTTTATATACTAAGATGCCTTTTTACATGGGTAAAAAAGTAGTAAGGCTCTCTATCGCGCGCTCAGGCGTAAGGAGGGTGCAAATCCATGGTTCAGGATAGACCGATGCGTGTGTGGGCGACCTACGTACACAAATGTCAAGCCGAAATCATATGGTACAGATCAAGCCCAATTTTTACATTTTTTTTCTAGAAATTGAAGGACATAACAACACGCCCGTGTTGTTTAACACGCCCGTGTCGTTGTGTTGTAGTGTGTGTATAGCTAAACCACACGCCTGTGTTGTTTGTTTTCCAAATTTGTCTTTTGAGCTTCTTGTCTTTTAGAATTTAATTTTCTAATATTTTAAAGATCAAATTCACCATTATTTGAATATTACAAAGACATTATTAGTAGCTTTTAAAGAGATTAATCACAATTAATCTAATGTCTCCTCCATCTAATATAAATAGGAGTTATTGGCTTTTGTTGAATGGTTTTTAGTCTTTCTTTTGTTGGAAAAAACTTATTCTTCCAATATAATCAGTTCACTATAAGTGGGTGTTGTGTGTTCAATATCTACTTGATATATATTGTATCTTGGGAGACAAATGCCAGTTTTCATAAATACCGTTGGTAGGAGGTGAATTTGTCTTAAAGACATTGTGTGGAACATATTCCTCAAATTTCTACTACCTTCCTCTTGTCATTTAATTCAAATATTGAATTAACTATACTCATAGTTTTCTAATAGCCACTGAGTTCATATTTTCTACTATATGTTTAGTATTAAAATTACCTTCCAAATTTGGTTGTGATTCATGTATGAAAAATGATATCTTATATTGACTATAGCTTGTATAATCAAGAAAATATATATTTTGTTTGTTTGTCGAATCCATGATGTGAATTTCCTCCCCATTTGAATTGCATTTCCTTTGTGATCATTCTATCTAATTGGTTATCCTTATTTTTATTTAATTATTCGCAGGGTAATGATAATGGTAACAATCAATGTGTACATGTCAACCATAATAATTCGGGCTCAAGTTACAATCTTTCTACTGGCAATTACATAGAGACATCTTAAATGTAATTATTATAGAACATGTTTTCTATTTTGAAACTATTTAAGTGTATTTTGGAATTTTTATTGTGGTTGCTAATAAATTTTATAATTATTGTGTGTACTATGATTTGAGTTTCTCAAGATTTGATATATATTTTGAAAAGATTTAGCCTATTGGCTTATATGTTTAAAATTGGCATAAAATTGATACTTAATATATAAATTTAATTTTAACACCTAAATCTAGGTATAAATTTTTATTTGCCACCAAATGTTTTATAGGGGTAGTTTTTAGTGTCTCTAAAACAGTAATATTACAAGAAAATTTTTTGTGCCAAAGGGTGGCTTTAAAGGTGGTTTCATATTGCATCTACATTTAGTTGTATATAAGGAAGGCTTTATAGGTGATTTAGAATGCCTCTACAATTAGTTATGCTACAAACAAATAAAATTATGTAGCGGCAGTTCTAACCGTCACAAAACAGTCGCCTCTTGTAAAATTTGTACCCTGACGGACGATCAAACAGTTGCAAATTTATTGAGATGAAATCAATAGCAGTGCTTTTGCAGCGGTTGTAGAAATTGTCACTAAAAATGCTAGTGGCGATTTAAACTGCCTCGAGGAAAGAAAAGGATTGTCAAGAAAGACCTACTTCCATATAGTGCTATTTATACTAAGTTAAGAAAAATAACTACCACTAAGCTACTCTAAAACCACTTGTCTACCACCACAAATTACATCACTACAAGCTACATGTGTCAAGGGATCTAAAAGTAATAGGAATGTTGTTAAACTGATTTTCATGCTCATGATCATCTTCCTGCTTGGGACTTCTTCAAAGCTTGCTAAGCAGCTACATTAGCTCTTATATATTTTCATCTCCCCCTTAAGTTAAGGAAAATAACAATCAGCAAAGCCTAATTTGAATATGAGTTTCTGAAATTGAGGAGCAAAATGAGCTTCGTTGAAAGCATATGCAAGCTGCTCATATGTAGAAATATGGGAGGTAGAGATGAAGCCTTCTTTAACCTTATCCCCAATGAGATGGAGTCAATTTCCAAGTATTTTGTTTGTTCATAAAACACTCGACTGGTTGCAATGTGGAGAGCAGCCTTATTGTTGCAGAAAAGCTGGATGGGCACAAGAACAGAAATGCCAAAGTCCTTAAGAATATAAGAAAGCCATTGAAGTTCACAGACAGTTGAGCCCATGCTTTGATACTTAGCCTTAGTAAAAGACTTGGATATTTTCCCTTCTTATTCTTCCAAGATACAATGGCGGCAATTTCTCCTTCACTTGAGGAGCTTTCATTGATCGAGGGCACATGCCTTCTTTGCTTCATATAGGAACTCCTCTTGTGTTTTGAGTACTTGAAGGATTGATTGAAGTTATTGTCATACCTTTTATTTTCCTTAAGCTTTAATCTTCTCATAAGGTTGACAATCTCTTCATCACTATCTTCTTCACTCATTTCCTCTTAGCTAGAGCTTTCATCTTCATAATACTTTGAAAGCTAAAGCCTTCTTCTCCTTTTGAAGCTCTATCTCCTTGTATTTTGCCAAAGTCATCTCATGTGTGAGAAGCTTGCCAATGAGCACATCAGTGAACATTTTACTTACATCTTCACTAGCTTCCTCAATGGCGGCAACTCTTTGAAGGGTTTTGATCATGTATCACATACATATAACGCAGCGGAAAATAAAAATTTTCAAAACCCGAATCAATGGATTATACATGTGCCAATTAAAACTAATTTAACCAAAGAAAATTCAGAATTTATACCTTTATAATATCTTGATTTTTCTTCAACTTCTCACCTTGTTGGGTTGTAGCAAACCACAACAATCCAATATTGGATTGTCTCTAACAATATCCACGCGAAGATGAGAGGATGAAACCACTAGGGAGATGGCTTGAACATACCTCAAAGTGCTAGCAATGGTGTATGTTCATATGAGAAGA